>JAQIWE010005275.1:0-10098 GCA_034698565.1 Campodea plusiochaeta
AAAAATATGTTAAAATTGGCTGTTTTCGTCGTAATATTACAAAATTTTCTTCGCTCGTGGCGCGAGCTCGGAATTATAAAATCTGATAGGATCAGAAGCTATATTTTATTATTGTATGTTAAAAACAATAATATCTTTTTGGTAACCAATTATCCTAAACGGTATAGATTGTACGTCGATATAAAAAAAACTGTAGAAACATAATAACAATCGTTCCAATCAATGTTTATAATATGTGGAACATGCTGTAATTATTGTTTTGAATAACTATTATAAATATTTACCTATGGTAATTATCTAATGAATTCTACATTATTTGTTTTCAGTGAACGATCATTCTCCAGTTTTCGAAATGTGAAATCACTAAATCAGTGAAAGAACTAATGTAATGTTATTTGAAATAACGTGTAGGTGCTTACATTCATAACTGAGGGGAAATAATCAAATCAAATAATAGATGATACACATTATTGAAACTTTTGGTAGTTTATATTAAAAAATTTGCTAAATTTTTCTTTCAAACTTTCATCGTTTAATAAAATAAAATACTTATTTTTAACGTTTGTTTCTGGCTTTCTGTAGCAGCACTTTCACTACATCTGTATGATTACACCTTCAACCGAGGTTTATCATGACGTTGATCAGAAGTGATGATTGGAAAGTACAATGTATAGAATACAAAATTTTCCTTATGGTTTAATATAACTTTTCTAAGAACCTGGTATAAAAGAATATTTCACATAATTTTGTTTTAAATATTTCCAGTGTCTTTGTGAACGGTTCATATTTATAGAACTATCAAGACAGAAATGCCGTTCTTTCATGCACACGCCTGATTGTCCTGTTCTATAGTATATTAACATTTGAATCGTTTTATAGCGGTGAATGCATGCAGCATGATAATCGAGATGCTGCATAAGCAATCTATACTTTCGTCACCAACAGAGATATAAAAGTCCTTTAGTATTATTTAATACAACAGGAGTTCAATATGGAATATACTTGATATACTGAAATTACGAAACCAGTCTACATTTGAATTATTTTGTTGATTATTTTCTTTTTTATAAGAAAAAAAATTAAAGCAAAAAATATTGTGCAGAATTTGACAAGATATATAGTATAGAGAAAGTCCATATAATTACAAAAGAAGGTACAAAATAAGTCTGTACAAAATTAACATAGTTATCGAAGTATTTATGTAGACATCAATCAAAGTCTTATAAATCTGTATTTGTAAGAAGAAATTTTGCACCAGTGTAAAAGAAATGTCATTGTGATCAAATTTGTATTAAAAGTTTTCTGCTGACCATGCAATTATCAAATCATATCACTATTAGTTTTCTGACTGTATCGTCTGCCATTTTCTTTGGTGCCTTAAACTTGTATTTTTTAACAACGGGAAACCATCTTTTCCAGCACACAGATCCCGTTTTACTTCCTTTGTTCTCTATTGTATTTGCTTTCCCAAGAGACCGCTAAGCTGTTTCGGAAAAGATGGCTTCCCGCAGGAAAAAAACACCCGACGCAAAAATGAACACTTGGAAGAAACCATTTTATATTATAGTAAATTATGATGTATATTAAAGTGCTTAACAGGGTGAACTAGGTGGCTACATAGGAATTACAGAAAATTCCGAGTTTGAAAAGCTTGCGGCTGGAATGACTGCTTTAGACATTATAGTACACAAAATAGAAAAGTAATTCACCAAATTTCTGAAAATTCATCCATTCCTAGAACCATGATTTTACAAATTGAGCGATTTTCATATAATTGTGCTCATCATTGGAGTAATTAAGATAGTAAATTAATGAACTTTAGAAATTTATTAGCTACTAATACTTGTAAATAGCAATGGAAGCCTAGCTCCCTTCTGAGTATTCGTATATTGTTCATTTGCAATGGGGTCCGATCTCAGAAATTTAAAAACAGAAAAGATCCGTAAATTTTCGTAAAAAGAAATTTTGTATATCGTTTGGTAATAACTTTACAGTAAAGTTGAAAATTTACGGACATTTTTTATTTTTTTTTTCATTTCTGAGATAGGACCAGAACAAATCTATTACCACAAAAGATATTTGATTATTTTTAATGAGGTATTTTATAATTATGTTATTCAACTGAGTTTATCATGAAAAAGTTATCAACAATATATTCTGTTTTATTGATAGATCCCTACAAAAACTAAGGTTATACAAATAATTAACATTGTAAGCACTGCGGGTTGCATTCATACGTAAATGTAAACAGTGACTTTTTGTATTGAAGTTGAGTTTACTATAGGAAACATGGGATAACTTTTTATTCATATTATTTTACTATGATGTTTACTATGTATTGGCGTTTACTTTGTGAAAATATTGAAATTCGTTTAAACGTTCCAGGTGTTCAAACCTTCAAAGTGTGAGATAGGCCTATATAATTATACTTCCTATAGCCACCCTGAGATCTTTTATTAGTTGTATATGCTATTAGTATTTAACTTTAAATGGTTAATACCACCTAATGAATTTCTTTCATTGTTTGGCTTTCTTATATCACGGCATTAACGATTTTTATACATAGCCTGTATATATTTGACATTAATTAAACGTGTAGTTTTTTAGTGATAGGTAGCGTTTTCCAACACACAAGTGCAGTTGTACTTTCCTTGTTCTCTATTGTATTCAACATAGGGGCCGACTACGGAGGAGCTCAATGGCCCATGCAAGCAACCGCTGATCAGAACCAGGAGATGCTCTCCTTCACACAAATCAGTTTTCATTGCCACCATCACTAAAAATGTATTTGAAAAATGAAAAGCTTTAAAAAAAAAGCAGACAATTTTTGGACTCCTGCAGTAGCAGGACATCAGCTAGTTTACTTTCCTTGACGCATGCTTAGATGCCGTAAAATTGTAAACACAAACGGAGAAGAATAGTTACAAATAATCTCACCTAATGGAGAGCGCTCCCATCGCTAATATGGGTCTATGATTATAGAATATTATGCAAATTAATAGAGCCCAATTAAAGTACGTAATATAATTATAAAAATATAGTGTCTTCACAATAAAATTTTGGAAAAAAAAATTGTTCAACTTGATACAATTAAAAAGTTTTAAAACAATAATAAGTCTATATAAGTTCTGTAAAATACTTTTAAAAATAAAACTGTTTCGACGAAGGGAGTTGCGTACTTCCGTGTTGCGACCTGTATTGCAGGCGTATTGCGGTGCACACAAAAATTTAAAGTGAATATAACCCCTAGCGTCTCGGAAGTTCAATATCAATTAAACATACGACATATCTAAAATGGATACTTAAATTAATATTGCGAGATTTGCCAAAATTTCCTTTGAATTAAATAGTAATTTACTCAAATACTTCAATGCTTTTTTTTTAACTAAAACTGACAGTTTAATTATTACTTTATTAGAAATAAGCTATATTAATTATTATATAATTTTTTAAAATTAATCCTTAGGCCTATATAGAAATATGGTGAAACATAAAATAGTATACAAGCAAGCTCATCGTATCAGTGGAACAAATAAAATAAAATATTGCAACAACAAATATATATTTTATTCCATTTCATTCCTCAACAGTAAATATATCAAATATCGTCATAAACATTATTTGATTGACAGATCGAAATTATCAATTAACTTTTGAGATTTGACCTTTGCTTTTACAATAGAAAGAAGGAAGTTTTGATTTGTGTATAATGTTTCAAAAACATGAAAAGCGTCAATAGAACTATTCTCATTTTGTTTCCTTCAGTTAATAATAATTCATAATTGACAATGATCTATTTTAATTTCATTGAAATCAATATTACAGCTCTATAATAAAAGATTAAAAGTCATTGAATGAACGTTAATAATCTTTTCAAATTTGTTTTCGTTCAATATGAGCTCTTTACACGAGGGATTAGTCATTACCATTATAACCTGTGGTAATTATTATACTCTTACAGTTTTTAAATTAATTTCAGTGCCGATATAGGTATTGAAAATTCCTATCAGCTATATATTTTCCTTGATTATTTCTTGTAAACAATTAAAAAATAATAACTTACAATAATTATAATGTTTCAACTTGTCCAAATTTATTCAATAAATAAGAGAATGACATTTTAGCAGAAAACATAATATATTTTCAGAAGTATAATAAATTTGTAATAAAATCAATACTGCTAATGTTAGAATGTCTCCAATGTGCTAAATGTTGCAAGTGTTAAATTTGTAGAGATGGTTACTTAAATTACTCTAAAGAAATTTAGAAGAAGCACCCACAAGGCCACAATATTACCCTGTGGACCAGAAGGATTCATAAATATAGACGATTATTGTATTTTAAATATTTTAATTTTCGTTGTTTTCATTTGATATTTGTCAGTTTTGATGTTTCCATATATTATTTTGTCACTTTTGGTTTTTCTTCTTCAAACTTTCAAAAATTCCTGTAAAACTTATACTCTGAGTCCTTATCCCTATAGCCCAGACCCCAAAGTTGGCAAGTAAATTCCTTAATCACTAAGGGATAATATCGGTTTTCTCTATAAAATAATGTCAGCAATATTGTATAGCATGGGAAACCCCTTGGAATCGGTTACATGTGCCGTAAAGGTTAAGATGTTAACTTATACTGCTTTCATTGATAGCAAATTTCAGAGCCTTCTGATCTTTGATTTATCAATAATGTTACGCAAATTAGAGATTAAGTTATTAATAAATTTATAACATTCCATAATAATAATTCAATGACGGTTTATCAAATTACTGAATAAAATATAATGGGGAAAATATTATTTACAAAAATCTTATCTCCTGGCCGTATATACTGTTGTATTTAGATATCTTTTTTCTGTTCTTATATATAAAAGCACTGACAATGTACTCTTTAATTCTGAAAATAATAATCAAATGTAGATTATTTTATAGTTTCTCTGAGAATCTTATTTTGACTTATACAGTTATATATATATATATATATAAAAATTCACTTTATGATATATTACTAATATATAATATATTATTTTATAATGAATCGATCTGTTGCCAGCATTAATTTACAAAGTAAAATCACTCAACTCTGATGATGAATTCTATATAGTCAACTTAAATGATAATAATAATATTCTTTAATAAATGTGATTGTTTTCTATTGTAATTATTCCTCTCTAGGAATAATTCTGACCACCAGATCAAACCTTAAACAGGATTTGACCCAAGTGAAAGAGGTATACCAGAAGTAAACTTAGAGCAGTTGTAAATCCAAATATACCGTGCTGATAACGTATTGTAATAAATTGTTAGACGTGGTTGTTCGCATATCTGAAGTAAAGTAGAATGTGACTAGGTTACCAGAATAATACTTAGAGGCAGCATTTATCCCAAATAACAATAAGTGATTTATTAAGGTCTAAGAGCTTGCTTATATACAGTTGATAACATGAACGATAGATAATCATAGTCAAAGGTTATAACCAGATAACAGTGCAGTACAATACAAGATGATACATCTGTACATGAGTAATGATTGTAAGTCATACACAAAACGAATAATAAGATATAATATGAGGTTGTCAAATCCAACACCTTCCCTCAATCAGGACTCAGGTAGGTCTTATCCATCTTGTTTCTGTATAGCACCTTCCCTTGATCTAGGTATGGTTGTAGGATGATTCTCTTCAAGCAGATCAGTTGAGATAACCAGTCTTCTTCTGGTAATAGTAAGGAAAAACATCAGCAGAAGAAGTCCAACAGCCAGAGTTGCCAAGAGGATTATGATAATCTCAAACGAAGTCATGTTTCCATTTGCACTTGTCTGGTTTGAAGGTTGAGACTCATGTAGCAGAGTGGTATTCTTCTTGGGCAGCAACAACCAATCAGTTTTCAATTTCAAAAAAGGGTCATCTGATTCCTGAGCGATGAGTTTCAGTTGTGAACCTCTAAAGCTTACGTTGTTGATCTTGAATGTCTCTACTATAGGTATCGAGAACACCTGATTCGGACATTGTTGGGTGTGAGCATCCAAAGTGATCGTTGACAGAGGACAGTAAATGAAGTACTGTTCACGATGAGGCTTTATTTGTACCCATGATGTCGGCTCCACAGGGCTTGATTCATCACACTGTTGAGTGTGGTAAGAATTAGACAGATCCAGTTTTCTGATACATGTCTGGGATGATACCATGATGACTTCATTAGGGGCATCCACATTTGTTGACAGCAGACAATTCTTCTTTGAGGACATGAGGGCATTCTTAGGACCTTGATACATGGCCACACAGTTTTGTTCTCCTTTCTTCACTAATAGTGTGAATGGGTCAGCTTCAACCAAACTTACGTCGGGATTGATTTCAGGAATTACGAAGGACAAAGAGAGTCTTCTTCTGTTGCGTGTCAGATAGCACGTTCGACTTTGTGCAAAGGTGAGAGGGCAGTTATCTCCACAAGGCAGGGTAATATTGAGATAATCTAGTAGAGCACTGGATACTTTTCCCGTTTTCCACTGTCGCTGGGCATCTTGGAGGATTGTCTTCCCAATCAATAATTTGCTGGTCAGGTAGGAGATTGCGAAGTTGGTGCGAATCATTTTTCCTTTTATTTCTCCAATGTCAGTTTCAAAATCACTAAATGCACGATCAAAGTCTTTTCTTAGGGCAAGTATACGATCTGATGAGCTGGCAACTTCCTTCTCTAGTTCGTCCAGTCTTCGGGTCATGTTTTGTCTATCATATGTTGCTTGATTCAGTTGTACTCTGTTTGAGGCTGACAGGGCAGTTCCAGCAATTCCAAGTCCCGCACTGGCTACTACAATTATGGTCGTGATTGCCAATAAGGTGAATATGAAGCGTTTTGGGCGTTCAATTGTGTCAGAGTCCGGTGCAGAGCACATTTTTTCCAGTTCTTTTTGAAACAAATCTTCATACAGGTCTTCACATTTGTTCCAGGCTTGTTGTAGTAATTGTGAGTGGACGTTTTCGAGGGTCAAAACATCACAGGGGTTGATAAAGGAAATCATCAGGTTAAATTCATGAAATCCTGTTGACGCTGGTGTAGATTTGTGTCTCCAAATCACATTTCTTTCCAGATTAAATGCTGTGACAGGTTGTAGAAGACACAGTAGGGCACAAGACAAAAGGTACATTCCTATTCGTCCAGGAAATGACATCGTCATTCCAATTCTTGGAAGGCTGTTGTGGAATTTTGACTTTGGCAGGGGTTTCGTCAAGCCATCTGCTGCCTGCAATTCTGTTGGAATATACTCCACACAAATTTCTCTCTTCAGTTGAGCTTCTCTTGAGAAATGGAATTTTATATCAATGTGTTTCGTTCGATGATGCAGTTCAGGATTTTTTGACAACAGAATAGAGCTCTGGTTATCCACATTTATAGAGGTAGGCTTATTTGGTTCAAGATACAATTCCGTCAATAGTCTTCTTATCCAGATGCTTTCGCGAGCAGCAGAAGCCAGTGCAATGTATTCCGCTTCAGTGGTAGACACTGCCACACAACTCTGCTTCTTACTTTGCCAGCTGATGGGAGCGTCATTTATCATAAACAGTGTACCAGATGTCGACTTTCTATCTGTCAAATCTCCACCATAGTTAGAGTCGCTGTAGCCCACCAACTTAATGTAATCATTGGCACGATAGGTGATACTAAGATTGGAGGATCCTTTCAGGTAGCGTAGTATATCTTTTGCTGCATTCCAGTGATCTTGGTTGTAGCATGTAACAAATCTTGACAACAGTGAAACAGCATATGTGATGTCAGGTCTTGTACATTTAGCTAAAAACAGTAGGGATCCAATTAATTCCTGGTAGGGTACATCTACACATCCAGTTTCCGAGGGACGCAATTTCAAGCTGGGTTGCAGAGGAATGGAAGCTTCTTTGCAGTCTTTCATATTGAATTTTTTCAACAGCATGTCTACATATTTTTCTTGGCTGATGGTGATAGTCTCTTCAGTCTGAGCAATTTCCAATCCAACGTAGGTTGACACAGAACCATAAGTTAATGGAAAGTGACCTTGAATCCTCTTTAGCAATTCCAAATTCACATCACTTGAGGGTGAGAAAATCAGCCCATCATCAACATATAGTAGCAGGTAGATGCAATGTCCATTCCACTTTCCAGTGTAAACACTTGGGTCACTCATTGTCCTGTGCAGGTTAAGGGTAGACAGTATCTCTGTGAAGCGGTTATTCCAGCAGCGAGGTGCCTGTTTGAGGCCATAGATACTCTTATTCAGCCTGCAGACCAAGTTGGGTAGTTGGTTGTCACATCCTTCTGGTTGGTGCATGTAGATCTCTTCTTCTAAATCACCATTTAAAAATGCAGTTTTCACATCAAATTGAAGGATAGCCAGCCGATATGTTGCAGCTATGCTGAGTAAGACACGAATAGATTCATATCGGCAGACGGAGGCAAAAGTATCCTCGTAGTCCAGTCCTGGTTTCTGTTTAAATCCCTTCACCACTAGTCTGGCTTTGTATAGTTCCTTCTTCTGTAAGTCATCATATTTGTGCTTGAATACCCACCGACTATCAAGAATGTTCTTGTTTTCTGGTGTTGGCACAAGGGTCCAGGAGTTGTTAGCTAGGTGACTTTTTAATTCTTCATCCACAGCTTCTTTCCATTCAAATGCTTTCGGGGAATTCATGGCTTCTTTTATAGTTGTTGGTTCCACAGGAAGACGCTCAGCCAAGTTAGCATGGTGATTTCCTCTTAAACGTTTGTCAAGTATTTTGGGTATGAAGGCGAGTCTTGGAGTCTTTGGTACCTGTTCAATGGAGATTGAAAACCTTTTGCTTCGTTTTCCTCCACTTGAGGATGATGGCACCGAACGTTCTTCAAGGTTTGACACTGTATCTTCTGTCCGAACTCCTATTGAACAAGTTTCTTTCACAGGTTGACTTCCTTCTGCTATTTCCATGAGATCTTCATCACTTCCTGTATCTAATGACAACATGTCTGAGTCCATATGGTCCTGGGTTACTGCTTTGGCCGTTGACTCCATCAACACATCCTCTCCAGCAGTTGTATCAACAGCAGTTGTCTCTATTTCCATAGGCACACTTGTAGGTGAAGTATTCTCTCTTGATGGATTGACAGTTGTAATTGTTTCTCCTTCCATAGGTTTGTTTATGACAACCTGCTCTTCTTCAACCATATCAAGAGACTCTTCGATCTCCCTTATGTGTTGATCTGTGGATGGCAGGTAATGGAACTCTTCTTCACGAAAGGTCACGTTTCTTTCAGTTACGATCTTCTTTTGTTTAATATCGTATAACTTGTAGATATTTGTACCTGAGGTATATCCAATCATCACACATTTGGCAGCTTTTGGTCCCCACGTGGTTTGTTTTTGCTTAGGTAAGTGGCAGTAGGCAGTACATCCAAATGTCTTCATGTCCTTCACTGATGGTTTGCGCTTGAATATGATTTCATAGGGTGTGGCATCTGAACTTTGTTTATTTTGTACTCGGTTCAGCACATATACAGCTGTCCCAATGGCTTCTGACCAAAAACGGCCAGGGAGTCCACTTCTGATAAGCATTGTTCTGGCACTTTCTTTTATCGTTCGTATATCTCGTTCGATTTTTCCATTAGATTCTGGGGAATACGGAGCTGACGTTTCATGAAGAATCCCCTTTTTCTCACACATTGTTTTTACCAGTGAGTTAACAAACTCAGTTCCGTTGTCCGAGCGTATCACTTTAACGCTATTTCCAGTGTAGTTTGAGATGAATGTCATGTAGTCCTCCAGACATTTCGAGGTATCGCTTTTTTCTTTGATGAGGTAGACTGTGCGAAATCCTGATGCTTCATCTTTAACTAATAGTGCATAATTGGCATCATTTACAGATGTAGGTGACATTTTTCCAGTCAGATCCACGTGAAACATTTCTCCAGGCAAAAATGGACGCTTCTCACTTGCCAATACTGTCTGGTATGGACGTCTAGCAGCTTTACCAAGAATGCAGTTTTCACACTGGTAATCTTCAGCTATTTCATGTTTCCTTATTCCTGTCACAAGGTCTTTTGACACAGTTTTTCTTAGATACTGGAGGTTGACATGACCCAATCTGTCATGCCATAT
>JAQIWE010005276.1:0-10097 GCA_034698565.1 Campodea plusiochaeta
TTATCAATTGTTGGAATGTCAGAAACACCCTTGATGGGTTAATCGATTTGCGTCCGTAAGATTTTGGAAACACTATACGGTATATAGTATCCACGCCAAAATTCGGGCTTAAAAGCATTCAAGGATTAATGAATTATTTCACAACTACTAGTAAAATAATACTGATATATTTTGAACTCCCAATATTTCAAACCACAAAGAATTTTGTTCGTACTTTCTATTAATATTAAATAATAAAAACACAACTTTTCTTTAAATAACACAAATTGTTTTTATGCCACAGTAGTATTATGGCGTTTGTGCAAGAGCAGTACACCCTAGAATAGAAAGTAATTCTTAACATATTCCAATAAAAAAAACTGAACCTTTTAGCTTTTGCATTTTACTTTGGTATCTACACAAAGGAAGGAAATGTGTTCTTGAAATGAAAAATTAAATGAAGTGTTTGAAAATCCACTGCAATGCTAATTTTCGTTTCCTCTATGATGATGTAGCAACTAATGTTTTTCTTTATAAATAGTTGATTTAAAAGCAGCTTCTTTTAAAGGCAATACTCCACGTTCTACTTGAGAAGGCAAAGCAAATATACTCTATACCAAATTGCTCTCATAGGAAATCATTTAAAAGCAGTGCCATTCTTATATACAAATAGTTAAAACTTTACGAGGCTTTGAACGAAGAGAAAAAGAAAAATTTTAACACAGGAAAAACGCAGTTTAACAGGAAAATCTCATTTGTTTAAATGGTCGTTTTTAATGGTAGGAAAGGAAATGAATTACTGGAATAGTCCATGGTTCTTTTTTTAAAATACTTTAATTAATGGAAGAATAATAAGGTAAAGGAAGAGGACTATAGGTCTACAGGATCCTGGAGAGTGCAAAGGTACATCACTTACTCTATGTATAAATCAGTTAGAATTATATACGAATATGTGATTAGACCAAAACCAAACTTATCATGTTCTAAAATTAATGTTTTACAAACATTTAAATAATTTTCGGCCTTATATAAAAGTATAGAAGTGGTATTTTACAAAAGAAATATTTAAATATTTGTTAATCTGACTCCACTTTGACCAGTTAAAAAATAGTCTGTATAATTATGCTAAAATTTTATTAATTTCGTAATAGTTAAGTGTTCAATGGTATAGTTAAAGTTTGATACTCTTTTCTATTTATTTATGGTATCGTAACAGAAGATTATAGCATTCAAAATCCATATTCAGTCTTTAAATAATAGGACACGATATTAATTCGTCTTTTCGGATACATGGAGATCTGTACTAAAAATACTGTTACTGTTTATTTTCTGTCTATGGTAAAAATTGAATAATATAAAATATTAAAAACTGGAAAAATTATTCAGTGAAATATGAATGTAAAAGTGAGTTAAAGAAGTATTGAAGTGATAAGCATCCTGCTTTTACAAACCCTACTCACTTTGAATGAATTCAACTCCCAAAAGATTGAAGACATCACGTAGTAAAGTATATATAGAGTAGGTTTTGACATACAGTAAAAGGTAACAGCGAAAGTTTATTTCATCAATTCCCAAATGATTGCATAGATAATTGAACTAACACCTAAACTCTTTAAATTAAGCAATACACTAGGAGCAAAACTGAAGTTTGAAGCACTGTATATTTCAAGTAGCACAAGGTCACAATGAAAATACTGTTGTACGCACTAGACCAATAAGAAAACCTCAACATTCTTTCAGGATATAAGTTATGACAAGTTTTGAAGTAGAATTCTAATGATGACTTAGTTTTTTTTATAGCAGACTTCCTCTTATAGGTAGACAATATTTAAGAGCACCTATTCCAATGAGCACCTATATTCTAAAGTTATGTAAATATGTTCTGAAGTTCTACGGTACCGTAAGCAACAAAAGTTCAATTTGTGAACATTTAAACAAAAGACAGAGATTTTTCTAAAGATTATGTTAAGATTCAAAAGTTAAACTAAGATTCACACTTTCGAGATGATAATTTACTACCATTATAATGAGTAATTCTTCAATAGATATATCGTTGTAATCGGATGAGATAGCAAGGCAATTTGGATGATAACTTAATTATTTGATATAAGAAAGCCTGGTAAGCATGTAAGCAGAAAGTCACTGTCTTCTGTATAACACAAAACAAATGAGAATATCATCACTCCTCGTGACCTTTACAAACTAAGCACCTCCATAAATAATTAAAATATCAAGGATATATATTCATAATGGGAAGTGCAGTATAAAGTGAAACAACTCATTACGTTTTACACTTCCATAAGCTAAATGATTAGCTACTATCCATTGTCATTCATGAAAGATATTTCTGTTCTTGTCCAGCTAATATCTTAAAGCTTTCACTGAGCAACTATCATTAAGTTCTTTTTGCAAGTTCCTTGCATAAACTGAAATTATCATTTCTAAGATTAATAGATTATAAGCATAATTATACTTATTAATGGATTATAACAAAAATAATATTTCAACTATATCATGTAAAATGTCTTTACATGAAATTCAATATAAAAAATCCATGCATCAGCATTTTACTACATTATAAAGTTGCAGAGCCGTTATCGTTTTTTTTAAAGAAAATATCAGTTTAAGCCTGCTTACGAATTTCCCTTGCTAAAGGGAGATTAATGTTCCACGTTATTATAACAGTGTATTGTGTGTATACACTTAATTTACATGTTTACACTTTATAGTTACAGTATTTACTGTACAGAGAACGTTGTAAGTATACTGTACAATGTATTTACACACATCCCCTTCGGTGAAGATTACGTTGAATTGTTTTGCCACCTTTCAGTTGTTTTATGGATATTGAGAGAAAATTTTATGCAAAATATTATTAAACTATTTTCAATTTTTGATATTCAATATTTGGGATTGATTTTTTTTGCATATTGTTGTATTATACTAAATACTAAATAACATGAAAAATGATTGAATGTTGATGTTCTCTTTTTTGTCTTCCCTTTCACTACAAGTGAAAAAAAATAACTGATGTATACTCATAGGCAGAATATTACCACAGACAAAGTTTATTAACAAATATGTTTGTACTCGTACCTTTGGGAAATTTACTGCTCCTTTTAGATGTTATTCTTTGAATTTATAAATAACATTTAACGTAAGGCAATGAAGTCAAGTTTCTTGCAGTAAATTGAAATTCCTTCCCTAAGTCTGCTCACTCTTTACTGCCTCATTACTTCATTATTCAAAATTATTGAATGGATTTCTAAACAATTTTTGTATTGTATAAATATCGACATATTTATGATAATTACGTCGGTATTAAAATTACTGAATTTACATAAAAAGCATTTACGCATATTTTATAGTTCTTATCACAGAGTTTTATAGAAAATTTGCTTTGATGTTTTTATGCAAAAACTGTAGTGCTGTGTATTTATGTTTGTGAAATAAATAAAGAAGAATATTCAAAAGTTAATTATAACAGTTGAAATTCCAAACTGTAAAGTTATTTAGCAACTGCGGTCACTATAAAATACTCCTAATAACGTGAATAGGATTAAAACATATTTTTCCAAATTCAAATCACAAATTAGTATAGTTATTTTAGTATACAGGGTGACCCAAAAGTATTTGGTCATATATTCAAGCAACAATATCTCCTATACCGTTAGACCTAGAGACCTGTATCAACCACCAAATTAAAGCTCTATCAATTCTCTTTCCAACAATATATGGGTTGGTGGATCAGTTACAACAGATTCGTAACCATAGTCAATTTACAACAAAAAAAAATACCAAAAATAAAAGTTGTAAAAGGAATGAAAGTGAAAAAAAAATTAAAAGATGTTTTAGAGTGCATTTTTGTATTTACATATACATTTACCTTGTAAAAGGTTGAAAATAGCATATAAAAAGAAAAGCTTTGTTTATTCTTGTTTTAAGGAACTAAATATACAGAAAATTACTGCTGCAAGGAATAAATTTAATCAAAATTAAATTTCAGTATTAATTTCAAGGTAGAGAAAACTATTGAGCTCTGTGAGGGATTAAGAAGGTCACCATGTTGAACTTCTCAATTAAAAATAAAATTTTTACTACATTATAATCCAAGAAAAAATATTTCTTTCTCGTTTTCTCATTTTACAACTTTTATTTTTAGTACTTTTTTGTAAAATAGCTTTGGTTACGAATTTGCCGTGTCTGATCCAACAACCGATACATAGTTGACAAGAGAATTGATAAGGCTTTAATTTGGTGGTTGACACTGGTTAAACGGTTTTTGAGATATTGCTGCTTGAAAATAGTACCAAATACTTTTGGACCACCCTCTATACGGAAACACGCGAATTATGAAGATCTAAATGATCGATTAAAACTAATTTAATCTGGTGATAAATTGCAATTATATATGAGGAAAACTATAGATATTAACGGCGAGGTTTTTTGTACATTTATTACCATACTACACGTTTTGCCTGTCAAATAACAGATTACCAAGTATACAAAAATAGTTGTTATTTACTATTCTTTCAAAGGTCCCACAGTTAGATAAATTACAACGAAGTAAATATGACAAATACTCGTGAACAAAATAACATTATAACACTATTTCAATATAAAACCTGGAATAACAGAAATCCTACATTTTAAATGACATATCGAGTACATTAGTAACATACCCTGACGTGAGGATGATATATAGTTGAATTTAAATTTTAATGATCCGTATCGAATGTATTTCACCATGACCATTTCAACGTTTACTCTCTTTACCTCCGTGATGAACCTTGACAATGATAATGACTACAAAACGAACTGTCAGCTTGAATGGTTATTTTTGAAAGTGCATGAAGTTATAGTTGAGTACTGCAAAGCGAAGGACGGACCAATCGATATCTTCCTTTGGTTTGTCTATGAAACATTTGCTCTCATAATAGCTTCACGCTGCACTCGGGGAAAATACTTTTTCACTGCATTCTGAAGATAAGAAAGAACATGCAATTCGTACGCTATTGTATTTTATAGTTGTTGTTTTATATGAAAAAAGGATAAAAGATATATTATACATTAGTAACAAAAGTTATTATTGTTACTGCAAAACTAATGATGGAATTTTCGCTCGTTGCTAAATCCAAACTACGGAAATCCTGTTCAATTTTGAGTTAACATCTCCTAACCGAATCTAAAACATGAAACTGAACTACTGTAATTTGATCAAAGAAAGTTATAAAATCTGCAGATGAGTAATATAAAAATAACATCTGAAAAAATGTTGTTTGTATCAGCCAATATCTTCAAAACAGAAGAAGGAGAGCAACAAATGTGGATTAAACAACACAACAGTATAACCTTAAGTCCTAAATATACTGTAGATCTCACTTTTTAACAAAATTCTACATTGAAAAAACAACAATAAAGAAAAAAAAAACGTCGAACGTTAATAACCTAGATAATAACACACATCTACAGTATATATACTGAAAGTGCATGTACGAGAGTGCATATTTAATTTGTCATTTATTTCCCATTAGTTTGGTAATATATACTTCAGAATAGAGGATAAGAGAAAGGATTATTGTGATTATATTCTGATTTTGTATGAAAAGTATATGGGGAAAAATATGTGTTGAGTGGTTTAAAAGTTTACTTTTTCTTTCTCGAAGCCTTTCAATCACGAAAAAGCTTTGTTATTGCGTAATGCATGTACATTTAGAAAAAAATATGTTGAGGTAGACAATAAAATATGATTGCAATCTACAACAATTTTAAGGAAAATCTCCTCTAAACAGAGATATGAATCAATTATATGAGCAGGAAATACAACGTAAAAAATAGTTCCATGAAAAATGTAAACTGACACGATTCAATCTTGATTGCTACAAACCACAGGTTGAATTTTTCATGCATAAATTATATACGTATCATGATTTGGAAACATTTCAACAAAGTAATATGAAAGGTATGGTAAAGGTCTGTGGACTGAATATTGCAAGCACATCATGATGGATAATGATCCTTAAGGTGAATAACATGGATGAAAATACATTTTTCATGTCTTTACAATACTTCACTCAGGATTTGATTTTTTATGCTATAACTTCAAACCGTTTCAAAAGAATAAATAATACTTCAAAAGTTCAAATTTGCCAATACTATCGTAGTAAAGTATAAGATTACGTCAACGATTTGCCCACTTATCGGTTGGAATAAGTGTACGCAGTCTGACAGCAGGTAGTCAATTCTAATCGTACCAGTCATAATATAGATAACTTAGTGTATGCATATTTTAAGAAATGGTAAAGGTCTCGGATTGTGTTATATTCAAAAGCGAAACACGTTTCGTAGAGCAAAGTATTACATAATATATGATACCAAATCTTTTTCTTTACACTGATTGTAATAATATTCTTCTCGAGTGGTGCATATTAAAAAATTATAGAGCAATAACACAGTTCTTTGCAGCATTTTTTTATATATAAAATAATGTTTCGCTTTAAAATATAGGAACATATAAAATAATGTAAGTTTACTGTCGTTAAGTATATAAAATAATATTCGTTTGGTTTCTACAACAACTCGAACTGCTTTTTATTTGCTTAAATCAGATAATAATATTTATTTCAACGAAGGAAGACTGTTTCGAAGGATAATTTATTTAATCTCAAAAACTTTAGAAAATTAATGTTTTTGTCAACGAAAATTTAAAGTAAAGTAAATTTTTCCTAATTTACATAAAACATCAAATATAAATAATAAAAAATATGTATAATGTCCGGGCTAGAATTAAAATCTTGTTAGAAATTCAACATTCTATGTAAAATAAGAAACAGTTTTTGTACATAGCGGCGAACAAAACTATTTTCTTTAAAAATAGGAACAGTATAATAAATTCTTTCAATTGTACTGTACTGATGATAATTTTCAGTAAACAAAGAATAAGAATATTATAATATTGTCTGTTTTAAGAGGTTATGACTACACAACTAAGCGAAATATTAATTTCGATTTAAGTATGATTTCGTGCTTCATTTAACATGTATGATATCTGAATAAAAAGAAGAGAAATCCCCGAATGGAATGTCATCACTCTACCAAAATCTCTTTTAATAAGATGAGCTCTGTACTATTCATCTTCGTTAAGTAGCTTAAAGGAGAAACCACACAAGAAAATGGGAACATCACTTTCCAAATTACTCTACCATGAAAATCACATTTTTGGAAAGCTCATTAGATACAACCAATGGCTCTAAGTAGCAAGGAAATCTGAGCTTTAACGCGCATTACAATTTTATGGGAACGGTGAACTGCGTGCTGTGCTGTACATAATCATTTACAGATTGTATTTTTAGAAATACTCCACAATTATTTTCGATCCTCTATTGTT
This sequence comes from Campodea plusiochaeta, assembly GCA_034698565.1. NCBI lineage: Eukaryota > Metazoa > Arthropoda > Diplura > Rhabdura > Campodeidae > Campodea > Campodea plusiochaeta. The sequence continues at coordinate 7,367 of JAQIWE010005276.1, forward strand.
TGAGGAGAATCGATTAACAAATGGATTGTAAGCAAAAGAAAAACTGGAATGTTTTCTTTAAAGTCGCTAATTCATCAAGGATGCTTACCATATTCATTTGCTATAATTATGTTGACAAAAATATATGCTCACACATAGCAAGTGTTATTGCAGACACCGACGTTCTCAATGTAGTTCACACTGCTTCAACAACTTGATGGCCCAGAAAAATAAGAATGTTATAGATAATTAAGAGCATACTTTACTGAAATCATTAAATCTCTGAAGATACCCAGCAGTACTACACATCATATTCGTATAACATAATTAAATAATTGTATTTGTGTCTCTTGAATTATATATATCTGTTTAAAGACCAATAAATATTATTATTATTATTCTGATTGCAGAAGCGACTATTAATCATTGGGGAAATAAAGTGTGTTGGATTTGACCCTCCAACGTCAAGGAAAACCATGCCAAAAGTTGATATTTCAGTATTTTTCATAAGTCCTATCCTTTAAAGATTTTTTTATCAGTAACAGGAGAAATATTATGACCCGTTTATATTCCCACATCAAGAAAAAATGAAGCAGCGAACAGACGTCATGACGTTGAGATGAGCAAAAGTGTTGAACATCATATAACCGCACGTTTCTAATTCTTTCATAAAAAAATATGTCACTAATATAGTTCCAATAACACATGAAAATGAAATAAAAGTTACTTATTTACAAACAATAAACTGTTATATTTACACAATTTATTCTAATAACTTATGCAAAAAAAAAGGTACAATTAATCTACAAAAAGACATGGTATGGAATTCATTTGGAAACCCCTTACAGAAAGTGAAGCTCAAGATAAAAATATTTTTAGAGTGTTCTGTTAAAGTTTTGGAGAGACAGTTAAATTGTTGGTTGAATCTGTAAATGTGCCCATTACTTGAGTGATTTATTACAACTGTGTGTAGTCATAACTGCCAAGCTGTGTAAATGCTTATTTCGTTGGAGATGGAGCGAGTTATGTTATGAGAGATATGGATCTGCACAATTATCCGTGAAATATATGAATGGATTATAATGACAAGGGTATCCATATTATATAGTATTATGTATTATAGAAGGTACAGAGTAGATCCCGCGTTATTCTGCAGCAAAGGATTTTTTTTTATTTGGAGTAACAAATTGTCAGCTTTATAAACAAGGTTGATATGAATAGTGTTGCTAAATAACAATAACAAAGAAAAAAAGTTCGATCAAAACAATATTATTTTCAGGTGCATTTCATATGATTCAACCTTTTAAATTAGAGATGTCGTAAAATGGCTATTTGTCTGTCAGTTGATACGATGACGCATTAGCAAATACCAATCTTTCATGGATCATCTATTAATTTGAATTTTATTTATTTATTGAAACGTAATTGGCATGACAAAAATTATTATACCAATTAAAAATGTTTGTTCATCGAAAATTAATAAACTATTTTGTTTATTTATTCGTAATTTGGTGCCATTTACAGTATTTCAACATTGGTCATTAGAACATAACTTCTCGAAAAATCTAGTAATTGAATAGCACTATATGAATATTTATAACCAGAAAATATTATGCCAACGTTTTAAATTTAAATATCTTTTTAGTAGCAGAAAAGTCAATTATGAAAATATGCTCAGATTTTTTCATAATCATAATTGAGTTAACTTTTATTCAGAAATAAGCTGTTGTCATTGTTAGTATTATCCCATATTTTAGGGAAAGTACATATTTTCACTTTCACAATTTGAAAAACAGAGAAGAAAAGAATAATTAATTCACTTCCACTTCAGAGTATAGCATCTAACAATAGCAGGAGTGACGGCTCACAATATATTTTTTCTAATACAATGCCCTACACATAACATTGTGTAGTCGCATTTTTCTCTCGTACGCCATTCAAAGGGCTAACATTAATTTTTGGAAGTACGAAAATTAAGAGAAAATGAATGAAGACGAATATAATAGAAAGAGAGAGACTAAAGAGCTACTGGATTTCAAACAGAGAGAGCAATTTGAGAGATTAGAACACTTGTGATATCAGCCGAACAGTATTTGGTAGAAAATCATTGAGCAAAATTATCGGATATCAGCAATTAGGGGGATTGTTCGTGTTTCCGTGAGTTTAGCTTGACCCGTAATTAGAAAGGAATGAAACAATAACATGACATTTTCTTGCTATACTTTCTTTATAAATCAAGTGTTGTAAGAAGAAACAAAGTTATGGAAGGCAGTGGGAATATAATGACGCTCCTTGAATTTCCATCTTTGCACGAAATCTACATGAATTATGCGGAAACGTAAAACTGTACAGATACCTCCACCATATAATTGAATTTCTTCTCTTTGTCAATTATTTAATTTAACTTTTACCCAACTGCTATTTTGTTACACCAAAACATGATCATATTACTTCCCCTAACAAAAACAAACAGAAAAATGAAAACAAAACACAATAAACCAAACCATGCGGTACTTCAAAACAACGGATAGTTTCAACAATGCATGAACCCACAGAGTAAAGAAAACAAAAATACCATCCTATTAAAGCATTGTTTCATTTTTTCCATGCATAAACAATTACGATCTGATATGCTGATGGAGATCAATTTCATATTTGCTATTTTCTCCCATCAGTACCCCTCTCTTCACCACACACAACACAGCATTATCCCGCAAGGCACCCCCCCCCCCCACACACACACACACTCTCT
>JAQIWE010005277.1:0-10097 GCA_034698565.1 Campodea plusiochaeta
GTTTGCAAAATGCAAAAATTGTCTAAAAACGGTGATTTAGTAAATGCAAAACGTAAAAATTTCGCGCGACGCCAAAGCTGTCGCAATTAATTTTCTTTCACTTTCAGTTTGGCCCCCCCTTAGCAAAAGTTGAAATGACGCCCCTGATCAAATGATTTTTCAGAATTTGACTTTCCTGAAATACTACTTTGAAGATTGAAGACAAAAGACGTGTTAACCTCTTAATTCTTTTGAATTTTATGTAATGTCGGCTATTTGCAATGCTTTTCAAGTAACTAATCAGAATATGTACTCAATAATCACAATTTAATAAATTGGCAACAAAGCACAAATATTGTTATAGAAATAAAAAAAGCAGTTATAAAATCGATAACTGGAATTACGTAAAATTTAATAACATAAACATTATGTCTTCTACTAAATGCAGCTAAAAACTGAAAGTGCATTCGTATAAGCGAATTTACATTATGGTAATATTTTCAACAACAATAGCCTATACAACAGTGAATATCCATATTGAATTATTATGAAAACTATATACAACTGGCAACAATTCTGTCATTGGCACTGTAAAATGAGCAACAACAAAACATTTGAAATATGATCATTTTCATCACTGCTTTCATTAAATTTGAATATCACCTTATTAAAAACACACAAAAATACTTTCGAAAAACACAAATGCACCCAAAATCAACTACAACTTACTAAAATCTCCCCTTCTCGTGGTCCACACACACTACACACGTCCGTATGTTGATCGTGGAAGCACACAGACTACTCTGTTCTCTCTCTTCTGTGTATGCTCCATACAGCATCAGGTAGGTTCGGCGGGTTGGAGAGGGTAAAAAGTATACGCATCTTTCAACAGGTTATACACTAACAATCGATTGGGGTTGCTAGCTGAATACAGTTTTTGTTGTTGTTGTTTTTGATGGGGTTTACGTGGTGGAGATCTCTTTTGCTGTTCAGGAGTTCTTTTCGGAGGGTCTCTGAAAGTTGTGAAAGATGTTTTTGGAGTTCTTTAGCAGTTCGTTAAAATGTCCTGGAGCCCTTTGGTAACCTATGTAGGATTCAGTTAGTGTTTATAGTTCTCTGGTGGTTGTTTGAATTTTTTTAGTAAGCTGTAAGGTAGGAGCAAGCGTGGCCCACAGCAAGACAACTGCTGATATATATAAATAAAATGATTAATTTGCATTATTTTTAAGTAAGTTTTGCTACTACTTAATAGATATGTGTTTTTCATCGAATAATTTGCAAATTTTTGCAAGGCAGCGAAATTAAGCAGGTCGATGTGTGCTACCTTGTGGAAAATCTATCGATAAACAGAAATATCTCTTGATCCATTGGGTCAAAGAATCAAACTTTTTACAAAAATTCCTTAATAATAGAAGGTAGAAGAAAAATTACAGAAAACCGAAAATTCACTATCTGCAACCCTTAATAGTGAATTTCATTGAAATTCACTACTTATTCATTAGTATAGTTGTATATTTAAGTCATGAAAGAAAATGCAGAGTAAAACACATTTTTCTGTTTTTTCTCTTTATTTTCTTTCCTTTTTAAAAAAACTTTAAAAAACATTCTGTATTATAATTATAAGTTATTGTAAAAAGAAAAATGGAAAAATTAAAAATGTAATATCATTAAGTAATCATTGAAAAATTGACACTTAGCTATAGGGCTGTTGAGATGAGATTCATAACAATATTTTTTACAACTTTTTTTAAATGCAGATTGCAAATTGGTAATTGAGAAATTCAGTTTGACTGACTGCACATTTTGAATCTTTGTTGCGCTCAGGCGGTGGTCATCAGTCTTATCACTGATCTCGTAGGTACAAGTACGTGTCGGCTCACGTGGTAAACCATTGTTGATTGAAAAGACTGATTTCGATTTGGAGTTGCAATAAAATTGGGATTTTTGTTTCCAATGTTTAAATAGTGAATTTTCAAAGTAAATTCAATTGTTCATTTACCTAAAATCTTATAATATATTAAAATTCAACAAAAAATGTCAAAAAATAAAAATTGAATTTTTTGACGTTTTTCGAAAGTTGATAACAGTATAATAACAATATATCCATATGAGCAGTTTAATCACTTCCAAATACGAGAAAATATTAATTTTCATTCGAATTCCCTATGCTGAGAATGGTTTAGAGTGGAGTCCCACAATGGCCGCCAAATCGTCGACAGCTCAATACGCGCATGCCCTCTCCCCCTTTCTTATATATTATAGTACCTCCGTGTTTGCGCCATATAGTCCTGATGAAGGAAAATAAAATTTTACGAAATGCATGCAACAGCATACCAATTCATAAAGTACGTCAGAGTATTCATTTTTCCTATTTTTTTTAAGTGAACGTGCCTCTATGGTCTTGTAGTATAAAATCAGACGATCTCATTTTTTTACCCTTATATTATTATATACTACACTGGTTTTATACATCAACTTACATGGTAAAAAAACTCTATAACCGCTCAGTTGTTGACCTTTGAATAATGATAATAAAACTTCGCGCACTGTTTCCAAATAACCTACTTTACCAGGGCTTTGGCTATCTATTTTATCATAAATGAAATATTGATTTCTGCGGTCAGTTCTTTGAGATAACGTAATAATTTTGCTCAGAAAATAGCATTTCATTGATAAGATCTGACAATTATTACAAGGTCTATTTAAACAGTGTAAATTGTTCAGATTAATACTGTATGTGTCAGTTACATAAAAGTGCTACTTCATATCGGTAATACAAATTATAGTACTAATTATTTCATCACAGTTAAACTATAACATAAAGAAATGAATTTATACGCTTTTGGTGCTGGAATTTTATTTCTTCTGATTCAAAGTAAGTTTTTGATATTTTTATTTTAAATTATTATATTGTACAGTAAAGGTATAAGTAATAAAATATAAATGAAATAGAATAAATAACTTCTTCAGATTGGAAAAACTCAGTGAAGAACTACACATTTGAACTTCGGTAGGACTAGAACTTAAGACATTTGTTATAAGCAGTGTTATTTTAGAAATATCATTCACGGTAGTTATAGTAAATTGAATGTAATTTACAAGCAATTTCTATTTTCGATGGAATATATTTTTGCTTCCATATAACTGCACAAATTTACAAAACCAACCCGACTTATCTCTTATTATTATACTTTGTAAAATTCAATTTAATTGCAATGCCTTTTGAGAAATACGAGTGCATAAACCAATTATTAAAATGATAAGTTAAGTAAAAACAAGTAGAAAACAGATAGTGTTAAGTAACTGCTCTCAGGTGCGGATACAAGGGGGGCGGGGGGGGGGGCGGCCGCCTCTCGTCAGGAATATAAAAGACAGAAAAATGAAGATAACATAAGAAAAACTATAAGAACATCAGAAAATTGTCGTCAAATATTCGTAAAAACGGCCTATAAACAGTGAGTTTTTAACTATAATTTTCAAAATTTTCTTTGCTCGCGCAAACCACGGTGGCGGTTCCCTGGAGCTTTAGTTTGGTAGTAGAATCATGTCACTAGTGTAAATTTTGTTTTAAATATTTTAGTTTCAAAACCGGACCAAGTTTTTCAGGTCTACCCTATATAGAAATAATGTCATTAAAATATAAATATCCAATTCATTTCATGTTATGTAGACGGTGACACAGTCACTACAGCCCGAAGGAGGAACTGTGTCACTGTGTATATGTTATGAGATATACATACAGTATAAGACTTATGTATACATATTTTAATAATGAAACTGGTTATGCAAATAATACGTTCCCTATACGCGATGACAACGATATGTGGAAACATCGTATTTTGCAGGACATCTTGTTGATATACACTCTGATTGGTTACAAACGTTGTGTTGGAATAATATGTAGAATGGAAGCAGAGGCGTAGAACTATGAGATGAAGGAAAATGCCCAACTCTGCAATCACTATGTTTATTAACATTATACCGCAACCGGTTTCATGGTAATTCCTTTGGTTTGTAGATCCACCTGAAGATAGGGTGTCATACCCTGAAACCGGTTGCGGTATAATGTTAATAAACATAGTGATTGCAGAGTTGGGGGCATTTTCCTTCATCTCATCAACTGATAGTTTCGCTCATATTTTAGGTTTAATAACTTGTATAAAAAGAGAGATGAACAACAGTAATTCTGATTTCGGTGCTTGTTGAGTCGGAATTCAGCGAGGTTCAAGGAGTAGCTCAAGAAATGTATACTTAGATGGGACTCCTCCTGAGGTTACACTTCTCGTGAGGTTACCTCAATCTCAAAATAACCTCACCCTTGCAAACTGACGTGAGGGCGAATGAGGTAGATATTATTTGAGAACTTGCTGAGGTGAGTTTGGAATTTCAAAGTTCGACCTTTAAAAGTCAGGTGAGGTAGAGACAAGGATAAAGGAAAAGGTTCCCATGTTCCTGAGCGATTTATCCATTGATATGTACTTCTATACACACTTTGCCTTTACAATAATATTAAGAATATATACTTTTGTATAGAAAAACTATAAGCAAGAAAGCAATTTCGCAATGCAGCAAACTAACGTACTGTACTAATATTATACTTTTCCCATATTAACTAACTTTGAAGTTCTTTCAAGAATTTAAGAAGGAAAATATCACATCAGGAAGAGACTTCTTTTCTTCTGTTCTTCTCAACACGAACAAGCATTAAAAATTATATTTCGTTTTTCTGAGATTCTGTAGCATTGTCTTAATTTATAATATTTAGAACAAAACGAAGTGAAATATTCTATAATATAAATGAAATGTTTTTAACTAACTACTTTGCAAAAGAAAAATAAATTAAGAACACGAAAAATTTCGCTCAAGTGGGACTCGAACCCACGACCTTGGTCTTTCCAAGATCGTGCTCTAATAACTGAGCTATTGAATCCGACAAATTTTTCTCATTCTTAATTTTACATAATAGTCACTCTCGTCAAATAGAAGCAATGAAATTTCATAAAATTTAATTTAAAATAATTCTGTAATAATTTTATTTCCTGTTAGGCCGACCTCTAGCTGTTAAACCATTTTAATATTAACCTTATATGTTTATATAGAGAGAGAAACTAGTTGTAGCCAGTTTTTCAGAGAGAAAATAAATTGTAAAACCAACCTACGTCACTATATATAATTGAAGGTTACTTTCACGAGAAATATTGTGAAGGGGAACTTTTCCACACATCTTGTTATAATGCTTATTACTGAAATTACTGAAGGTTTAACAACACTAATTTAACACTTAATCGTAACAAGAAATCTCTACTGGAAATCCTGTTATTTTATTAAAGTGTAATTGTGTGATTTTCCCCCTTTAATTTTATATAATGCTTTTTTATTTATTTTGATTGCAGCAAGTGGCGACTTCAAGTCGAGAAATAGTCAGTTCAAAATTCATGGGTGGAAAATAATAGAACCTCATATTTTTCATTTTTATAGATATAAACATAAAATTAGACAGAAATAAAGTCATTGAAGTTTGGAGTTATATTTGCTCATTCTCTGTCAATTGTGAGAAAAGGTGGAACTTAATTTTGTGTAGTACACCTGTACTTTATATATACAAAGGGTTTTGGAGTTTATTTATAGCTGATTAGCTTAACTGAAGTTATTTCAATAATTATTTATCATGGCTTTACGGAAGAATCCGAAGTAGACCTATCAAAGACGTTTGTGTAATGGAAAGTTCATACCACGAATATGGAAAAGTGAACATCAAAGTTAACCCATGAAAAATTTATTACATATGACGATGTACAATCCCCAAATGAATGTCACTCCTATACTCTCAGCAGTACATCTTATGAAGTTTATTTTGTGTTATTTACTTAAAAATCTGATTTCTACATTTTATACGTGAACATTTCATTATTTTGTGAGCTCTGAGTAAAGGTGAATGTAAAGACAATATAATATTATTTTTATAATGTTATTGTTCATCGCTCTCTCTTATTGTCTCTTCCACAGATCACGAATATTTAGAGATATCTAAGCGATAGTTTTATTTTTCAATAATATTCTGCATTTATAAGAGGAGACAATTAACTGCTCCAACGGTATTGTACCTTTGCGATTAATTGAAGCTAGGAATGAGAGAAATTCTTTTAATCCATATTGCATGTACGTGATGTAATTTCTTTCGGGGAAACATCTCGTTAGTACAGTTTGACAGTTTTAACACCCTAACAATAAGATCACCGTTGTTTACTGTTGTAATCAAAACTTTCTCCTGTAAAAATCGTTAAATTTCCAAACTAGATATGGTTCTACATGTATGTTTGCAATCGGAGAGTGTAACTTCAGTTTAATGTTAAGCTGAGGATACCTTAAATAAGAATACTGAATGCTGAAGGCAGTGGAACAAAAAAAGTTTCGAAAGGTAATTATAAGATCACAATTTGAACTTACAGACTATAATATGCATCAGTATTCACGATTGGTTTGAAAATGAGAGAAAAAAAAATGAAATGAAATTGTATGTATAAATAATAAATTGTATCACAAGGCTGCTCAAAATCCATCAGAGAAAAACATCGTTGATCTTTTTTATTATTATTTCTGCCCAAGTTTACAGAAGGCACTTTGTTATAACATCCTGTATTACAAATATTCCAGATAATGTTGAATATAATAAATTTCTATTCTGTATTGTGTGGTTGTTCACTTTTCATATACCATACTTTAATTTTCTTGAAAAACTGCCACTGATTATAATCCTTGGTAGTTTGGTATTATTATAATAAGCACAACGATTTTGAAACATTATTTTATTTTTCCCATGCACATATACGTCATTGCAATTTATCTAGTATGTATCAAATTTTGGGGAGTGACTAACATCCTAATTAGATTCAGTTTTGTATGTTACATTTTACAGTATCAGGAGTTCAATATTTTCTAATTAATACTCCTGCTCCGAAACTCAATATTATCCTAAATTCTAACCTGCTGAACTTTAATCATTTTTTTTTTTTACTTTTGTCATTCAATGATTTCATTTATGTTGCTATACTGGATTATCGTGATTATATTTTATCTAATTAATTTATTATTGAAGTATTATTAGTTTCTATTAAATTCAAAACAAGTAAAAGCAAAGCTCAAAAGGTTAATTGAAATACCAAAGGTTATTGTATTATACAGAATATTAGAAGGGCATAGAATTCAACAGTCAGGTGGTTTGGTACCCTTGATGGTCTTAATGCCCACAAGCAGGGCTTTCATCTAAAAGAATACAAAGATAGCGAGAGTGATTATTTAGCCGCATTGGATCTTGACTTACTTTTCAAACCCTTGAGCAAGAGTCCAAGAGATGATATTATTAAGAGAGGAACATTGGATTCTGCAATAATAAGCAATAATAATAGCTCCGATATTATTTTGAATTAATACTGTGCATAAACTGTATGATTGCATCAATAATCAATATGTAATAATCAATATGTAATCATCAATAATCAATATATAATCATCAATAATCAATATGCAATCATCAATAATCAATATGTAATCATCAATAATCAATATGTAATGGGGAGATCATTTATAGGATAGTCTGTTTGTGCTGAAAAAAGGGAAAATATTATTAAATTCAGGGACCCCGAAACTCCTTTTTGACAGAGGGGGGAGCGATGCAAACCAAACTTACAGAAACTTTAATTTTCTGGGGAGAATCCAGAGATAGATTTGAGAGGCGGAAAAAGGGTCCGTCAGAGATTATTCGTGACATGGTTGGAGCCAGGGGCGTCATTCAACTTTTGCCAGGGGGTGGTAAAATTTGAAATTAAATTTAAAACAAATCAAACATCAAACAATCAACAAATAATTTATTATTAAAAATGAAGCATATAGTAAAAACAAATCTGGTGCTTAAAGAATAATATTGATGATGTCTCTAAAAATCGACATTGCGATTGCCCTTATAGTTGCATTTTAAACTTTAGAGTTTAATGGATACTGCATCATTTCATAATATTCTCCACTAAACCGATTCTGTGATATTGCAATGAAAATTCACCATTCTTATTTTACTACTTATTAAAATAAATATTATAAAAATTGCATGTTTTTATTCAAAGATATATTTGTAATCTTTCTCATACAATTTTTTTTCTCTCGTAATTAAATTAAAAATAATTGAATTTCATTACTGGAGTAATTAGAACTTTTTAATAACAACAAAAAACAATTTCCTGGATAGAAACTAACCTTGCTTACTTGTACAATGTTCCTAAATTTATTTATTAAAATCTGCACATATAATAAAAATTTATGTAAAGTAAGTTACTTATTATAGATCGCGTGACTCTGTCAATTTAGGAGTAAAACGAAACTGTTTATGTTAATAAAGAATTTTAACATTTTTTCCCACAACCGAAATTTCAAGGCAAAGAATACATTCAGTAGCGCTGCGTGGGGATTCTTAAATATTGTATAAACATTAATTTTAGAAGATATAAGATATACATAATGTAAAAAAAATTAAAATAACCTTCAAAATTAAAAAAATAGAAAAATAAATGTTACATACTGCATATTATTTTCAAGTTTTGTAATAATAAATATGTGAATTTTCTCGCTAAAAAAATGATACTGATGTAATACTCAGTTTCAGGGGGTTTCCATTACTTAATGAAGCTTTGTATTATTATTTCTTCTGAGAGAGACGGATTCATCCATGTTTTAAATAGTTTTACGTTATAAATCCGAATAAAAACAGCAATTTCTCTCAATATTTCTCAAAAGAACCTTTGCTTTTATCAAAACTAAAAAATTGTTATCAAGACTAAAAAATTGTTATCAAGACTAAAAAAATCAACTATTGTAACTTTTATCAAGACTAAAAAATCAACTATTGTAACTTTTATCAAGACTAAAAAATCAACTATTGTAACTTTCATCAAGACTAAAAAATCAACTATTGTAACTTTTATCAAGACTAAAAAAATCATCTATTGTAACTTTCATCAAGACTAAAAAATCAACTATTGTAACAATTTCTCAGTCTTGATAAAAGCAAAGATTCTTTGCAGAAATATTGACAGAAATTGCTGTTATTATTCGGATTTATAACGTAAAACACACTATTTAAAACTTTGTATTTTTATTACATTGTTATATTTATGATAATAAACTGTTGTATACCATAGTCCTAGCTGTTAACTAAATTCAGTTGCATTTCTGATGACTTGTTCTTTAAGTAATAAAGCAAATTTTCCTGAAATTTTGTAAATATGGCTTTTCCAATATAAAGGACAACGGTTACATTTTATTAAAGTTGTTATTATCCAATAACTTTTAATTATTAGATAAGTTAATTATAATTTTTTGATGAGGAAATCTAAGTCCAAGTAATATATAATTTTACGAGTAATTGCGAAATTTACTATTTAAAAATAAATAAATAAATAAAATAAATAAATTTGTTATCACTCATACTTTTTCTTTTTGACAACCAGTTTACAATTTCTACTGAGGAATATACAAATAAATAAATAAACTCTTCTAAAAATTGAAATATAGGCGATAACAGTCAGATGTTCAAATTTTTAACAGTTAAGTTATTCTGTGACATTTGTCCATTTACTGTTTTAAACAGAGTATGAAAATAAACATATATTATGTCTCTTTTTAGTAAGGAAGCGTGCACATTTTCAGAAAAGTTCAATTATATGTGTATTACCCGGCAATTGTAATAAATTTATGTCCTGCACAAAAAATTGTATTCTGTTTGGAGTATTTTCTAGTTGTGTTTTGAGTATTTTTTAGGAAATTATGTAGATCTATATTGATATAATTACTAATGTACAATGTGTTCCTGACAGATCGCTCCACCTGAATATCTCTTAAAATATGAATGTTAGAATATTAACGTAAATTGCAAAGTTTTAGTAAAAATTCTGAATTTTCAGATGCTGTAGTCCGTTTCATTGTAGAAACACTCCGAACTGTTCCAGCGATGCCAACTTTCTTAAAATAATAGGGAACAGTCATCTTGTCTGTTGACAAAGTTGCAGTGCTTGAAATTTCAGGTTCAACATATGTCATAATTTTTAATTTATTTTCATCTAAACTTTTTT
>JAQIWE010005278.1:0-10097 GCA_034698565.1 Campodea plusiochaeta
GTGATAAATACAAGTCAATAATAATTGCAGTATTTTGAGAATGGGACGATGTTCCCGAAATATGTCAATAAATCAACTATCTACTGGAATGGTCTAAAGATATTATCTTTATTATGTCTTCTTACGTCAAACATTTACATTGAGTGTCTGACAACTAATCAAAAATTTCTCAGTAAGATGTAGTTATTGAAATCAAATTTAATAAAAATAAGTAAACAAAAATATGTACATACTAACATAAGTTAATAAGCCAGTATTAACATGTATTTGTCACCACCCTGTAACGAAAATACCTCATCTCCAACAACTTTACTGTTTTCCACCCAATCCCAGCAATGCCCCGACCCTGCTACAACATGATGTCTCATTCACTATTGTAGGAGAGATCGTAACTCCCTGAATTCCCCCTTCTTTACTATTTTGGAAAAAGTCTTTCAGTGTTTGGCAGGCTCTTACTGAAAGGTTGATGCGAAACGGAAGTACATTTTTTATGACTGACGAGTCCATGAGTTGTTGACACAACTCAAAAGTTGATAGAACCTTTTGCATTTTATATTTCACCGGCAAACTCTATTTTTAAAAGGGAGATATTGCATGTGATGTCGGTGTTTTAAAAGGAAGGTTTGGTGTTAAAATGTTAGTGAGTTAGGTACCGAATTCTGAGGTGTTGGAAATATTTTTTCGTGTGCTGGTTATACAGTAGATTACGCATTTATTATACATAGTTATTATACAATGTATAATAAATGCTCTTTAGCTGCCCTTTAGCTTTCGTATACACATAGTATTTCACTATTGGGATAGTGTCTTAGATTAAACTTTAAAGCATGATTAAAAATGGTGTGGTATGTTGGCCAAGTGGCTAAGTCGCTCGCCCGGAAAGCGAGACGCGTCGGGTTCGATTCCCACATCTGCCAAAATGTTATTTGTGTATTTATTGTTGTATCGACCGCTAGGTGTAAAACCATCTTAATATCAACATTGTATATTCTCCCCCTTTGCCTTCTCTTAATATTAATTATTACACATTTATTATACACGATTATATAGTAAATTGCGCATAAACGTTTGATACTGATAACTAATTGTTGATCAATCTTGCGATCTTCCACTTTAAAGATTCCAGATAGGCAGTAATGACTAGATATGAGTGATCCCATCACTTTGTCATTCGAAAACTGATCACGCTCTCTTCAGGGATTACTGTTATAGTTTTCTTTGAATGGAATTCATAAATTCCTCAATTCATCAATTCAACAATTCATCAATTCCTCAGTTCATCAATTCCTTAATTCAAGTTTCTTTCAGTGGAATGCACTTTACTTGATTATACTGATTTTTTTCTGATTTTATCTTTAGCAATAGAAATTGTGTAAACTTTTCGGAGAAGCAGTATACACAAATAATGGAATCCCGGACCACGACGGTACAAAGTGGGTCAGTAATTTTTTTGTCAATTTTCAAACAGCAATTTATCTAAAATCGTTATTGCTCAAATCATGATTTTACTAAACCATAAACGTGTTTTAAACAAAGAAGTTATTTTTAAATAATTTTAATTGTGTATAATAATAATCACTAAATGAAATGTATAAAAAATCCCATTTTAAGACAGTCTCAATTAAAATACTAAAGCAACCACTATGTTAAAAACACACATTGCACTACAATCTGATGTTTATAAATAAAAGTTTAATTATATGCTTTTAAATGCAACAATGATGTTTTTACTTTTTGAAACACCACAAAGCACAATATATTTGTTTGCACTGTAATTCTTTTACTAATTGGACATTATTCATATATTCAAACTTATACAAAAAGTTATGAATTAGAAAATAATAATATTGTTATCAGTATTATCGTACTTTTGTTGCTTACTTTTTAAACACAAAGCATTTTGCAGTAAAGGTTTTGTACTATTATTCTGTTTTCGAAGGCTTCAGGCAAAAGCTCTAAACATCAAAGAGGTCATTTGAATAAAAAGTTTTTAAACAGTTCGTAAAGTTACATAATTTGGGTATAGATGAAAGTAAAAGTATACGTTTAATAACAAAATATTTTTGCCAGCTAGATTTCAGTTGCAGTTGCACCCTCGGAGATAGAAAATATAATTTTATAAATGTTGCAAAGGAAATAAACTGATTGTATAACAATAAAATGTATACCGAAAGATTTTAAAAGTCAGCTTAAAAGCAATTCAGAGGTACCTTAATAACATCATTGATCAGATGACTGCTTCCTTTGAAATAAACTATTTTAGGTGTGCTGCTGTTAAGTTTTTTCAGGTCGTTATTTTTTTTACAATAGTATCCGTTAATCCAATCCCTGTTATTATTTCAGTTTGCAGTTATTCAAGCCAGATTCGAAGCACCTTTCTTTGTATTCTTTCTGAGAGAAATGGATTCATGTGTTCATCATTTTCCAGCTGCTACGTTTCAAATACACAATGAAAATACAGAATATTGTCAATATTTCCAGTCAAGACCCTTAGCTTTTATCAAGACATTAAATCATTTACAAATAAATTGTTGTTATAGACTAGAGGCTACTTGCTATGCCCACAGTTGCCCACAGTTAACACGTCCAAGACCATTATTATATAAAGAAATACTTACAAATCATTACGGTTACTGTGAATGCATTAATCCATGTAATAATTACCTGCACTTTACTAAAAGCGACATAATTATGCTAATCATATTCGATTAAATTTACAATGTTATTCAAGAAAATCCCTGCTACTTCAATCTTTCACACTTTGTTGTAATGACAACTTTTTCTCATCAAGGATTTAGTTGTTCCCGCTGATATCAGATAACAAAATTTAACCTATTTAAAAATATTTTAGGGATTGACATTATAAACGTTGCTAAAACAAGAGAGTGAATTTTTTAATCTGTTGGAACACAGTATTAAGTTAATAATGGACCCCATTTAATGACTTGTTAACAAAAAAGTCTCCGAACAGGTTTTCAACCTGTCACCTTTTCACAATATTAACCGCCGCCACCTAATTAAAAACCTATATCATAATTAACACTTTTAAAAAACAAAAAACCCACACTTCACAAAATTTTCCCTCATTTGAAATTCATATCACACATACACATACCGTACGCTGACATAAAAATAAGCATAAATTTATATGCTCTCTCCTAAAAAACGTCAAAAATGCTCGACATGCACAGGGACTTCGGCTAATTACAGAAAAGCATGATGGTAATGCAAAAATATATCACAAAAGCCATTACTGCATATTGGTATGCCGTCGATCTAGATCAAAAGAACATACTTCGCTACTTCAATATATTCGGGAAGCTTTTATTAAACCTGGGATTTTTGGCATGTTCAATCTTTTAATAATATGCATAGCAGCATTGTTTGCGATTCGGTATGTATAGAGGTTTTCACAAAGTGCACTTTCAGTCTCCCTATGTAGATTTGGAGTAATAAACGGTAATTAAAAAGGCTTTCTGTAAGATTTGAATGGAGTTTTTTGTTCTGGTTTGTAAAGTGATTACTTGAATAGTGCTGGTTTAAAGTTTTAAGTACTCTGATGTTAATGGCTGCGTTTTTTTTTGTGAAGAAAATAACAGCGTATAAAAGTTCAAATTAATAACAATTAATGACATTAATTTTTGAAGAATGAGGTATACTATCAAATTGGTAAGAGAGTCAAAGACTGGCAAATTCACGTGAAATTAATTATGTGAGATTTGCCAGGCTTTGACTCTTTTACCAGTCCAAATTAATAGTTTTCTTTTCGATAAATAATATTTTAAAGCAGTAATACAGTAAGGTTAGCACTTATAGGAAAGTATGAGAAAAACTTTAATTTTACAGGGCTAACATTTCCAGTTTCGAGTAAAGATATATTGACCTCAGTACCTAGTTCTATATATTTTTTTAACAAAATCCGAGACCCAGTAAGACTGAGAAAACTTATAAACAAGATTGCACCGAATGCTCTTTATTAATTTATGTGATATATGTGAAAAATAATCCAATTTGTAAAAATATTAATCTGATTTTTCTGAAAGGGAGGAGACTTCTATCTCGCAGCACAGATAGGGTCTAGGAGTTTTAAAGCATTTTTCATCGTTCAAATGGCATTGTAATGTAATAATATACAGTATCATTGAAATGTATTTACTGTCAACAATAACATATTTACAAAATTTACATTTGCAAATTTTGCTAAGAACAATATTTCTTGGCATATACATGTATTAACCAATATTAATCAACGGAAACTGCATCTATTTCGCCAGCAACAGCTACTGTACATAACACGAGTACGTACTGTAATATTGAAATGTTATGTTTGCAAGCTAAAATTCAATTAACTCTAACAGATTTATACTAAAACTTTACTTATAAACCTCGATTATCCAGAATATTATTTACGCAAAGCCTTGACATCTTTATATTAAATATTACATCAGGAAATCTTCCTTTGATTTCTTCTCACAATTTATTTCTACCGACCCGGGTCTCGAATTTAACAAAATTCATCATCAGGGTCATATGAAAAAATGTTGAAATCTAACTGTTATAAAACACAACTACAGTATATATTAATCTGATTATGAATTTTATTAAATTCGAAACCCTGGTCGGTAGAAATAAATTATGAAAAAAACTCTAAGGCAGATTTCATTTCACAATACATTGCAGTTCTTTTAGCGTGCCTATTTATGTCATATTGCATCATGCTTTCAATGTTTTCGTAAGTAAAATAAAAATAAGACACAGTTTTAGAAAACAATATCAAAGTGCAATATTTTTTCATCAAAAAGAGGAAAAACAGAAATAAATAACAGATTAAACTTTGTCCTTTTCTCTTAAACGCTAAAGGCTATTACTGCTGTTGATATTATATACAGAAGTTAGAATTAAGATTGTTTTCCTTCAAGTTAATCCTCAAGTACTTAGTGAGATCACCAAGTCTTCAAAACAGGCTCAAATGGAAAACGATTATGAATAAAACTATAGAAGCTTAAGCACTTAGGAGAATATGAAATTGGAAAGACAAAGGAAGATGAGTACATTTTGTGTCATTACAGTTTGTACAGTACAACTGAAATATTTGACTTAAAATAGCTATTTGTGATGTGCAGTTCCGAATGCCAAACAGATCCAAGTCTTCATTACAATTCCGTACTTCATAACGTCTTCATTTGAAAGTCAACAGTTTATTGGAAAATCAGATAAACCATTGAATATTTAAAAAAAAAAAAGAAAATTGAAGTTCAATATAGTGACCGTTGGACATGCTGAAATAAATATTCATATAACTTGATTCTTGCAAAGTTTTTTTATCCTACTTACAGTACACCGAAAGAACAATAATTAATACATTATGTGAAGTATTACTACTTACGAGTTAGTTCAAAGGAAATTTAGGCAAGCCTTATACAATATTAAGTATTATACTCCCTTTCGCTCTTTCTATTTGTCCTTTTTTTATTAGACTTGCCTAAATTTCCTTTGAAATAAGAAGGAGTAATAGTTTAGCCACAAAAATTTTTTCATTGAAATGTTGGGTTCAAAAACAGAAAATTTAAATTATAGAACTATTGAATGAACAATTAAACTAAAATTTATCTTTCAATAACATTTTTTTTAAAGAGGATAATTATTTATGTCATAATCTGGGATACATTTCAGTTCGTTTATCTTAATAGGTTTATCTGTTTTTAGTAAAAAAAATCATGCATTAAAATAATCGTTAGCTTTGAAGACTAATTTCGTGATACGTCTTGATTTGCCCTACAAACTCACATAATTGCATATCAAAATAAAATGTTTCGAAAAAAAAAAACTCTTAAAACTTACAATATTTGACAAAATTCGGAAGAAATAAGAACGAGCGATGATGACATCCAAGTGAAGAAATATTAAAAAAAAATGCAATATCTGTTGACCTCTGGTTTACCATATATTTTATTATCTCTGAAACCCTTTTAATTCAGCACAATTCCCCTCAAAACAAGATCCAATTACTTGAACAAGATAAAAACTCTACATGCATGGAACAATCCTAATCAACAAACCCTATATTCAACAAACCCTAATCATGCCCGTCCATCTCCAGACCAATTTTTCCATGACTCTCCATTTAATTCAATGGTAGATGTACAATATACTAGAGGTATACCTATATACAGGGACAGGCCTCTCTACATTATTTAATGGTAGGGGTAATCAACAGATCTCGAAAGTAGATTTTATATACTTGAAGAATCAGAGGGAATTTTGGATTTTGAGTAATAGGAAGGTATGTTATTAAGTTAGTGTGGGAACATGGTTTTCTGTAGTGTTCTTTAAAATTTCATCACTGTCAATTTATATTATTATACTATTGGTGTAAAATATTAAAGTAATTTGAGTTGTTTATTGTTAATTTGAAATTACAATCTGTCCCTTTTATCATTAATTTTCAATTTTTTTCATTTTTTTAACTTATTTTTTATTGCAAAAGGAAAAAAGTTAGTAGAACTTAAACAACTACCATTCTAAATGAAGCTCTAAGAATTGCTCCAGAGAACTAATGCTATTCTATCTTTCGATATTCTACTAAATAGTATTTTTTTTCATCTGGCAGTAGATTCTCGCATTTCACAATTTTATTTCACTGGTTTTGCTATACGCCTGATATTTTGCACATAATTGTAATTGGACAATATTATGTCTGTTGTTATGTGGATAAATAAATAAATGAATTTATTATTACTACTTACATGACAAAGAAAATATTGCGAATAATTTTTTTTAACAGTAGCAATGAAAGCGTCACGTCTCTTCACGTCTTCAGTGTGAGTTCATATTTTGTTATACATTTTACAGTCACTAAAATAGACATTGTCATTCCGAAAATTTAGAATTCCAGCATCATTGAGCTTCAATTCTTTGAAGCTCAATGATGCTGCTTCAATGATGCTTCGGAAAGTCGAATAGAAGTCTTCAAAAAGCATGTGAAACATCATCTTTATGCCATACATAATTTACTTTAAGTTCAATTTCTATACACATTTCTTATCAGGCATTGTGACCATTTTTTTTTTTTAAATTTACTTTAATAATTAATTCCTTAATTCCTAATTAATAAATTATTTAAAACTATTAACTCCCTCCTACCATCCTCACGCACCCCTACCATCATATTTTTCAAGAATCCAATATTTCATTATAATTTACTTTTCTCTCTCTCATCTTTTTAGGTTTTTCTTGACGTAGGAATTGTTGTGACTGAGATAGTTACGTGGCTCAGGGGTATAGTACACACATTTTTATACTTTCTTCTCGAGTTCACACAACTTACAATAAACTTAGTGACACTGTGCCACACAGAGGCTTTTTTAGGTCTTCTGTGTTGGTTACATCATGTCAATCAAGTCATATATTATTGTATAAAAAAATCCGAATGTAAAGCAGATATCCAATGAAAATTTAGTTTATATGAAGCGATATATTGAGCATGAAATATGGAATATTAACTATAATATTTTAATGGAAAAAAAAACTTATTGATATAACGGTACGTGATTACAATGACCGTTGAAACCGGGCTTGGTTTGCAAGTTTAATATATTATTTTGTAAGCCTCTCTAACAATTTTAAAATAAATTTATTGTCGTATTTGATAGAATACATTTTTTGAATGTGTATTGAAGAATATGAAACTAATCAAACTACAGTATATTAAATCAGATCTAGTTTCATCCAAACTTTTACAGGCCCAAGGAGAAATTTAAAGTTGACATAAAAATGATTTTCAACATTTCTCTCTTAAATTTCGGACGCACTCCATGTAGTTCAAGCACGTTAATCAGACAGCTGACATTAGTTAATTTATTTCGTTAATCCGACAATGTGTCTAGAAATAACAACATTGACACTACAAAGCCTAGACAGTCTTAGTACTAAAAACAATTGTCGAAAACAAACTGTAAGTGAGTTATTGCTTATTATAACTTCGTACATAGACTGTGTTAAACAGTATTAAATCAGCTTGTTCTGCGATAGCCTACCTGAAAGTCAGCCGAGGTCACGTGAAGGACGCGTCCGAAAGGATAGTACAATAGACTGCTTCAAAGTACACATGTTGCTACATCTGTACAGTTCGATATAATTATAAGAGTAATACGAGAACGGCAAAATTTCTTACGTAGAAAAAACACCACAGTGAGGACCAAATAACTTAGTTCAAGCGCAAATAACACCATATTTTACTCAGTCAACGATTCAATCGAAAGACTCGGAAAATGAAATCGAAAAAAAAACTTTTATACCGGGAAAAGATTAGACGATTAACGATGATATAGCGCAGTTGTTCAAAATAGATGGTTCCGTTGAAGAAATTAGTAAGGTAGTTTCGGACGTAAAGACAGATATGACGGAAATGAAAAAACAAATTAGTTCCAGGAACGAAAAAGTTGACCAACTGACAACGAAACTGTAACGGGATATTTCTTAATAATTATATTCCCCCCTTTAATATTTTGTATTTTCTCTTATTTTATTTCCAACACTGCAAACTTTGTGCTGCCATCAATGGAGCAATTGAAATAGTTGTATGTTGATATGTACTCTTTCAAGACAGTGCTGCCATTTGATGTTTTTTTATATAAAAAAAGTGTGTATGATTCTACATCCTGGTGGACTAAAAAGGAGTATTTTGGAATGTGCGGGAAGAGACAAATTTATTATTACGTTTAGAGTTTGTTATGATGGTTTTGAATTTTTTGTTCGTGTTCGTTTACCAGTGATTTTTAGTAAAGAATGTGCACAAGAAGTACCGATGGGTTTTATTGAAGTCATATGCTGACCTGTATAAGTGTATAGTACAAAAAAATTGAAGACCAGGTATTTATTCATATGAAATGGCAGGAGCTGTCCCAGTATGTTTTACTGAGCCAATTAAGGAAATGCCACTCTACAGTGATTTGCTTAGGTAAATACTGGTATTGTAATTTTTAGTTGGTTTTAAAGCATAATTCTGATTGAAAAATAAAAGGTTTATTTACAAAACAAACCGCGCTAGACCAGAAATGCGATTCCGTATGCATGCAACACGTCTTACTTCGGAAAAAAATCTCTGAATTACAGCGAAAGCAAGTGCGAGATGAGAACTGTTCTTGCCAGTCCTAAAATAATGTCCGATGAGAAGTATTTTGCGTTCATTCATTATTTGGTGACCAAAAGAAACCAATATGAATTCACAGATTTCACGGCATCATGACTTTCTGTTACTTGCATAAATTTCCTTCAGTTTTAGAGAAGTCGAAAAAGCAATTAAACAATATGGTTTCTCTCAGTATCTTCTCAGGATTTCAGGCCGGTTTGGTTTTGAAAGACGTATCTTCACACACGTCTGAAAGTCTTTTACGCTTTCATAATTAAAGCGACATACATGTGCATAAAAATAATATACTTTCCTGCATGGAGCGAAAGGAGATTTGATGATTTGGCCATTCTACGGAGTAATGAACGCAGTACACTTCTCATCGCACTTGTCTGAAAGTCTAAATATACCATCAGAGTTATCTAAACCTGTATCATTATTTGTAAACCTATATTATGACATCTTCAGAATGATAGAAGATTCTGTAAAAACGATTAAAAAATTGTTTGCGCTCTAATACGGACATCTATTTAGTAATCAAAACTTGACACTAAAGTTAATCTCAAAATTTTGCTCAAATTGAGTGTTTATCTCTATTGTTTCAAAATTATAACTAAAACAAATGATATGGGAACTCTGTAGTGATGTGTTTTTAAATGAGAAAAGTTTACTTCAAAAATGTTAACTTATTATTATAGAAATAAATAAATTTTGAAACCAAACAGTTTTTCTTCAAAAAAATATTTTACTACAATAACAGAATGAATAAAGAATGCAGACTATTTGCTCAATGTAGGAGATATTAACTTGACAAAAAATACATTAATTTTACATAGCAAAATATTAATTATTAATAATAGGCTTCTTCTCAACAAATATATATTTTATTTCTCGACAATTGTTTCGGCCTCACAGGACCATCATCAGGATAAAATTATGAACATCATTCTCTCAATTTCTGCTGAAC
>JAQIWE010005279.1:0-10096 GCA_034698565.1 Campodea plusiochaeta
CTTCACTATTATTTTATCAGGAACAAAGTGATGTTCATAAAAATGGAAATACTGTATGTGAATAAAATGTTTTTGTAAAAATATAGCGTGTAATTATAAGTACTGGTATTTCACCATAAAAGAAGCGGATAACTTTCCAACGACTTAGCTTTTAAGCTTTTCTATTTGCTAACAGGCTATACCACATTCGTTCCTTAAATATATATATTCTGCTTAAAACATTCAGTTATCTAATATTATCAGATGGTTCAAAAACAGTTTATGATTCTGGTTAAGCAAAACTTTAGCTTAGCAAACTTAAGTAATAGACTTTACGAAAATGAAAAAGTAGAAAGTACATTATTGTAAAAGTAGAGGTTTTTCGAGTAAAGTGATATATTCTGTAAGATAAGATATGCTGTAATGTCGAAATTCATGCAACAATAATTTTCTTATCAGTAAATGAAATGTTTTTAACTGACTACTTTATTTTGGAAAAATAAATTAAGAACAAGAAAAATGTCGGCTCAAGTGGGATCCGAACTCATGACCTCGGTCTATCCATAACCGTGCTCTACCATATCCAGGTCTATCCAGAACCGGGCTCCTTTCCTCCTTAATAGACCGAGGTCGTGAGTCCGAGTCCCACTTGAGCCGAAATTTTTCTTGTTCTTAATTAATTTTTCCAATGTAAAGTTGTCAGTTAAAAACATTTCATCTATAATATACTGTAGACCTTTGCAAAGCTTCTAATAATTTAATTTCTAATCAGGGTTTCTATGCAAGCCAGACAGCTGCCTTTAATCTTTACCAGTAGACTAATATTATTTACTATCAAGTTAAGTATTGACACGATTAGTGCACATGTGCACGCAACCATGATGCAATATAATTTCACACTCCACAGTGTGGTACACACTCAAGAACTATTGGAAGCATTTCAAATTGGCAACATAAAGATAAAAACAATACAACGTAGAAAAGTAACAATAGTTTCTATTATTTCATGGAGAAATGTACAGTATACTTGACATTATCTCGATATAATTCTTGTAACTCGGTTAGTGTACAATATACAGATATAAATATTTGTTCTGACATTTCATTTTAACCAAGACTTGAAAAGCGTATCTTAAGCATTGAGTTAAAACACCACAAAGTCATTTCGATTGTTCATTCATCAAACGGTTGCTGTATATTGTATAGTTCATTGTTTCAAATGACATTTCCAATAGAGCTTGGGGACATGTAGGTGTATTATACTATGTTGAATGTCACATAACTTCCTCAGGGATTTGAATAACTGAATGAAAATACAATGACATTCTTTCACGTGTCAGGGAAAGTATACAGGGTGGACCGAAAAAACTTGGTTCGATTTTCAAGCATCAATAGTTCAACAACTGTTTGACTTATAGAACTGAATTTACCACCACATTAAAGCTCTTTCAATTCTCTTTCTAACTGTATATGGGTTGTTGGATCAGATACTATATAGATTATTGACTATGGCCAATTTACAAAAAAGTACGGAAAATATAAGTTGTAAAATGAGAAAAAGTTAAAAAATAAAATAAATTTAAAAATGTTTCAGGATTTTTTAATAAAATAAATTAAAAAATGTTTCACCGAAAAATTTTGGTCCTTATTGTTTTAGGAAGTAGAATATGAAGGAAACAGAAATTGCCGCATGGAATAAATTTATCAACATTAAATTTCAACGTTAATTTCAAGGTAGAGAAAAATATTTAGTGCAGTGGTGGATTAATAAGGTCATCATCTTGAACTTCTCAATCAAAAATCAAAAAAATTATCCCTTTATAATCCAAGAAAAATTAGTTTTCCCCTTTTCTCATCGTACAACCTTTATTTTCGGTACTGTTTTGTAAATTGGTCATGGTTACGAATCTGTCATATCTGAACCAACAATCCATAATATACTGTTGGAACGAGAATTGAAAGATCTTTAATTTGGTGGTAGATTCAAGTCTCTATCTCAAACAGTTTCTGAAATATTACTGCCTGAAAATCGGACCAACTTTTTCTGGCCCATCCTGTATAGTTGATCTGTGAATACAGTAAATAACGTTGTGACAGTACTGTACTTAAAATAAAGGAAGTCCCCTTTTGCGAAATAATCATAATAGTGAATAAAATACATGTATTTTTAAGTAACTTCAAATCAGAAATGACGATGTGAAGAAGTAGGTTTCACAAAATGGTTAATTAGAGAAATTGCAATTTAATATTAACATAGCTTAACACCTATATGTATTGTGTGAACTATTCGTTTCACACTGAAGAAATATTGTTGGAAAAGCAATGAAATATGTTATGAGTATATTTTCCACATTTGAACTTTGTATCATTTGCTAGTAACGATTTATTATATCGTGTCGTACCTTTAAGCTTCGACAACTCGTTAGAAATGCAAATATGATAATCGTCTTGACTTTTTCGTGATAATTCGAAATACCGAAAAAATAACTGAATACTTACATCAAATTGATATATTCTCTTATTATTATGTTATGTAAGTTATTTTATTACGCGAGGGTAGATTTATGTAAGAGTTAATATAAAAAATCTTCAGTTGTATTAAGTTGAAATCTAAACTATAATCTTCTCTATTCTCTTCAGAGATACTTTAGTGATTCTTATTAGAAATTAAGACTAAATCAAACGTAATTTATATCTTGTTATTCCTTTTTCCATCATATTATTTCATATTTATTCCAGGAACGTGTCAGAGGAAAATAATGTAATCTAGTTATTTTCCTGAGGTATGAACAATATATAATGGACAAAGTCATTGGGTACTACTTAGAAAATATAGCAGCTTTGTTTTCATGTGTCATCTGTGACTTGCACTGTATTCCTTTCTACAAAAACCTTGAAAGTGTCAAAATGTTTGGCTCGTGGTGACATTATAATCCTGCTCCAGACAAATCTGTCAGAAATTGCTAAGTGCTTTTCTATATAGAGATGACGACTTTCATCTTTCAAGGATTGACGGGTTAAAGAAAAACATGTTGAAAGTTTTTATAGATTTAAGAAAAGACTTTTGAAACAAAATACAATTTTATAATCTTTTTGATTGGGTTAAGTTCTTTTGTGATATTACTCAGACTTGTCAACGTAAGAGAAATAATTCTAAATTGAGCATTTTGTAAAAAAAAAAAAAAAAAAAAAAAAAAAAAATTGATAGCATTGCTGAAGTAAATTTGAACTCAAAGGAGATACCAGCAAATCACATATTTCTTGTTTAATATCAAAGGTTATTTTTGTATGAAAATAATGAAACACTTCCAGAATATTTCATTTTTATAACCTTCTTTCCTTTTCTTTGTGATTTTAACATGAAAGTTTATTCCATATAAAATTCATTACAAGAGAGAAATGTAAGAAAAATCATCAATAATATGCTTTCTATTTGACGTTTCTATAAGAAATTTTGTGTTACAGTTAAACATAAATTGTTTAGATGAAAATAATTAAGTATAATCAGCACATCAGCAGGTGACATATTCAGAAGCAAAGTATTACTATATGGCAGTATAAAACATCAAACAGTACCAACATTGATACTTTCATAAGGCAAAAAATTGTCTCAAACCTGCTTTATTAAAAACAGATCATTACTGTATTCATAATACGATGAAAACGGAAAATTTCCATTGAAACTGGACATTTTTCAACAGTACTGTATAAGAATAACAGTAACATTGAATAGACATGTTCTTTTACAGTAATAAAATAATTCATTCCATTACATCCGAGTATGATCTAATACAGTAACATTACTGTAAAATGCAAATAGCTTTATATTGCCTCAGTGGTGCAGTGTGTCTTGTATTTCTATTATTATTTGAACATATTTCATTAAGTAAATGTACCATAATGGTATATGAGATAAGGGACTGTACTGTTGTTTATAGGTGTGACATATACAGAATGTAATATGTTATAATAACATTATAATATTGCAGGTTGCATGCAGTAAGGGTAACGCCCAAACAAATAAGTTGGAAAGGAACTATGAGCTCTCAACTATCCACAACTTTAGAGTGGATGGAGTATTATACTACTGTATAGGGGATTTCGGAAAGTCTCGTGTTTTGAGGGTTTTATTAGTAAATTTAAAAGAAATAAAAATGAGAGCCAGTGAAAGCTTTAATCCCGATTTACATTTCAAAGAATTTCTTGATAAGCTTTAAGTTGTACCGTTAATAGTGAACGAATGAAAGAGTACAATACAGTAGTACAAAGTCAGTAATATTAAATGATATTATCCTGTCTTTGAGTGCCTTTATGCTTTCTCAGCAAAAGTTTCCCTGCTTCTAAACGTCGTCGCTTTTTCAACAGGGTCCTTAATACAATAATTACAAATTCCACGTATCATAACAGCATTTTGCAATTTCCATGAACGAAAGTCAATAAAAAATTCATTAAATATTAAACTCATTTTATTTCCTTGAAATATATATATATATTTATAATTTTCTTCAATATTGAGAATCTACAACCATATAAGAGAAATATTCTGATTCAAAGATGAGACATGAGAGGTCTCCGCCCACTCATGAAATCAATTCAACTTCTAAGAAGTTGAACTATTTCTTGCGTGGTTACAGATTCCTAGTATTGAAGAAACAAAATGACACAAAGTCTCCGAACACTTTATACTGTACTTCAGACAGAATTTACTGAAATTCACCCAGGTAAGTCTTGGTTCTAAGAAGAGCAGCATCATGATCGACCTATTTTTTATTGTTATTGAAAGTCAGATGATTGTAATGGAATACTCCAATCTCAAGCAGTCTTTACATAGATTTTCTCAAGCTGTTCTTCTAACATGTAGATACTTAATCCTTTACAATAAATTACAGTGATTTTATTATAACTTCCCATGATATTGTCTCCTGATTTCCGTATTATTATAAAGAGTATATTTTTCCACTTAGGAAGCTTGGCACAAAGTGTAACTTCGATCAGTTTAAAGAAATATTTTGATAATCGTACCTATAAAATTCCACAGGTGATATTTTATTACAAAAATCAAGAGGAGATCAACCTGCATAAATACTGAAATAACGAATACCATGATGCCAGTATTGTGAGTTAGGCTTTTATATTACTAATATTTCGTGATAATAGTAACAAATTCTTTCAATTTCTCCTTTATAATAATAATTGTTATTTCCAAAAGAAATAAATGTCGGTTAAATATCTAAAATAAGTTTTAAACTTTATAAACTTAACAAGGAATTCATAACATTTACTTTAAATTTATTGTTCCCCATTTTGTTCCCACCTTGTTCTTTTGAATAAGCTTAAGAGAGTGGCTATCTCTCCATTACGCAATACCTTCTCTTAGCAGATTCATTCGTGCAAACACATTCAGATAGCAACCCCCTCCCCCTCCCAACCTCCATTAATACCCCTGAATAATATACCACCAGTATTATTATTATAGAACTCTAATGGAAGAAACCTTTTTGCATTATTGCACTTCATAATTACCCCTGAGTCTTTGTTTTAAAATTAATATCAATTGTTTGTGGATATCGTTGAATATAGTTAATTAGGTTTGTTGTTATTTTGTTCCAGGGCATAGGGGATAATTATTATGTATAGTGATAATTTCTATTTATGAAAGGTACGCTAATTTATAATGTGGTTTATGGTGGTTTGACAAACGCAGCCACAATAGTGCATAACAACATTAGTTAGATGGGGGATTTGTTTGTATTTGAGGTGGCATTTGACATTTCAATTAGTTGAATAGAAGTCATGCAAGAGTGCAGGTCATGAGGAAAATCTTTAAGAAGAACATCCTTGCTGGTCTATACTGAATGTAAAGAAGCCACTTAAACAGTTTACTTCACATTTTCTTTTACAGCCCGTTATGACTGATTTCTAAATTTTATCATTTGAATTTCAACGTAGAAACTCATCGTACTCTATCCGGAAACAACAAGAAGTCATTGCCTGAATGCTTGTTAGCATTGAAACTGAACTCAAATCTTGAAATGCCCACCCTGTAAAAAGTTTCTTACATCAATATGCAATGTCGATGAGAGAAAGGATTTTGTACGGTAGATAGAAATAGCCTTATTCAGACATGTTATAAAGACGGAAGTTCTTCTTTGTAAACTTTATAAACTTATAAGGACAACTCTTTTATGAATAAGAAAAAAATTTGGTACTGACCTACGTTATCTGGTTAGATAATATTCCTGCGCATAGTTGAATGAAGGACAAAAATAAGAAACTGAAATAAGTCTGATTTACTGACACAAAAACCTAGCTTCCGGCAATGTTTTCTTTAAAGAATATGGAAATATTTTCCTTTACTATTGAGCAAGAATTGAATCTAAAAAAAATTAATATCCAATGATAATTATCAACTACAAAAGTTACACTTCAAAATTCACGAAACCCATTAACAGTTTATGACCCAGTACGTCAATACATCCCACAAAAACTCTTCAAATCCACTCAAAGCCACCGCCACCTTGACTTCCAGCAAATAAAGTATGTGACATTGTAAGGTAGAAGTAAATGAAATGAAAATATTTCATCTTTTTCTTTTGTGTCCCTGACGACTACGACATTACTAAAGAAAGAGAGGAGCTATTTGCATTTGAGACAAAAAGCTCTAACATGAAGCCCTAACAAGATTGCATCTTGTTTTTATCCTCGTTTGTCTTCGTAATGAGATTTAGTGCAAGGGTGTCGGAATGAGGGGGGAGGGTGACATGAGAAACAATGGGAGGTGGATAAGAGGGGGTATTAAGGTTATGGAATGGGGGCTCGTCAGGGATCAACGGAGTTTGACCTGGTTTTTACACGATTAAAGGGAATAAGTGATTAATGAGAGATTATCCTGTGTTTAAAGTTTTTTTTTGCTTGTGTTTGTTGAATTTGGAACAACTGGTAAAAAAATGCTGAATGTATACATTTGAACCCTTCAGAATAAATAAAAAATAGTGTAGGCATTTTTCATATCTGCTAATAAAATAAATCTAAGTAATAAGAATGAAACATTGTTTAAACTAACCTGATAAAATTTAAATCGTTATATATAACTATAATTAGAAGGAGCAAATCTAAAATATTTCAGATGTTTTTTTTACTGCAAATAGTAAATGGGAGTAATTAGCATTAATAAGCTTTGTTCTGTTATGAAATATTTTAAATGTCAAATGTACTCTTATGTACTGTCTGCATTGTTTCTTATATTTGTTTATTGTGGAGCTGAAAGAAATATACAACTCCATGAATCAATAATTTGACATCAACAGAAAAGGTCATTGCTTTAGAAATACCACATTTTGTAGAGTCACTCGTTTAATATCATTTGTTATGTACATAAGTCTACCTTCTGTCTGTCCAAATTGATTTGAAGCCAGAATAGTGTTTATTATCTTACACTATGCTGTTATTTAAATGCCAAAGCCATTACAACTCTTGAGCATCAAATATCTCAAAGTTCAATGTACTGAAATGCATTATAAACAACAGCTTCTTCTTCTTCTTCTTCCGTGGACCCATGATCCATGCAATGCACGTGTTGGGCAGAATTCGTATTTCTAAATTATATTGTGATCCTGCTGAAAGTAACTGAATTGACCTGATAAACTAGAAGTGGAACTAATAGTACATTAAACAAAAACCTCTCGTGTGTTTACTAAAGAAAACATGAGAGTGACTTCTTATAAGTTATTATAAAATTAATCCAAATGATCAATGTTTGCATGTTTTTGTAATACATGACTTACATGTAGGTAATTAAGTGTGCATCATTTGGAAAAGAACATTGTTTTGTAATGCACGAGATGCATTTCCACTTATCAGTAATGTTTTAGATGATCTTAAATAATAAAAATAATTGAAAAATAATGCAAATAATAAAACAAACAATAGTTTGTGTAAATATTCGCCGTAACAACAAACCATTATTGTCAATTTTGTACTTTTCATAAAAAAATGCATTAATGCAATTAATTATATAATAATGAGATATCTATGATATACTGTATGACTAGTATCAGTATATGTTAAATCACGTTGACCTTGGGACGAGATTGAAAAAAATGTAATCTTTAGTTTGCGTAAACATTAACAATAAACTTTAACTGACAGCTCGAATTATCTCTTAAAATACATTAACATAATAACCTCTAATACATCTAATGACACAAATTAACACCTTTTATGTACACAAACCACCACTATACGTCAAATCCCTACCCGCCAGCTTGCCGCCATATCACCATAAAATTCCCTCCACTCCTTTGTTTCCTGAGGGCAACTGAATGTCACAGACGCCATTTTGTTTAAAAGCAGAAGGTAATGATCCGTGAGAGAGACCTTTCACTCAGTTTGTATTTGACTCCTCTTGTAGACAGAGTTTGACGTTTAAAAGCACTAAATGGATTAAGGAAGCCATAGGGAAATATTTACAAATGTCATTCAAAACTCACTATCGATTTGCTGGAAGTTCACATTCTCTAGAGGCCAGTCGACATTACATCCAGGATATTATGAAATTTTTAGCACTTCAGATAAATGACGTCGTGTCATTTTAACTGAGTGTGTTGGAAATTTGAGCTTTTTTGTAGGTAATGTGTATTTTTATCTAATTAGTGTATTATAATGAGTTTGTAATTTTGTAGTAGTTACGACAGATATTTTCTCCATTATTGAAACTGCTCGCCGCAGACCGCACTTGAAAGAAATGAATGAGCACTGAAAAGATTACAGTAAATCTCATTAATTTCTTAAGAAATAAAAGCAAATTCTGCAGTATTAATTTAAATTTTTTAATATTGCCTTAATTGTATTTAATCAAATTTATATTATTAGTTTACGTGTATTTAAACGTCAAAGGAGTAGTTACTGGAGTTTTTAATATCCAGTATACTAATTCTCAGAAAGCGAAACTGCCTTCGTCCATATACTAATGTAATATATACAGGGTGACAATTAAGTAATAGTCCACAATTTGAACGTTCATAATACTTTACACACTGAATATACAGATACCATAATGTGGCTTAAAAGAAAGAAGACAAAAGTAAAATTATTTTGAGATATCATATGCTTTCAAATTGTTAACCGTTCTACTGCAATCTCTAATGATAGCATCTACAGAAAATGCGTCAATTCATACTACTAATTTTGCCATCAAAAATTTTAATTTTAAAGATACAGGTTTGAAAATTCCAAGCGTAGTACTTCCATTACATATAATCACTAGTAAACAATTCGAAAATATTCGCTCAGTAGTTTTTATGCAATGTTTTTTTTTTTCAGTGACGACATTTTTCCTATTCTGTTAGACAAACTTGAAGATTTCTCATTCCTGAGTTAAAAGATTATATCCTAAAAAGGTCCTACAGTAAAACTACTGAATATTTTTTTTATATATTTTGAGAACTACTTTATATTTAATGAAAGTACTATATTTGGAATTTTAAGATCTGTATCGTTAAAATTAAAATTTTGAAGACTACCTAAGTATACTAATTATTAACGCATTTTTTTAGACGCTGTCGTCAGAAATTGTGCAATAATTGTAAATAATTTGAAGGCATATAATATCTCAAAATAATTTTACATTTGTCCTCTTTCATTTAAAGGGACTGGACAGCCAATTTTCTACTTTTTGAGTTCTTTTAATAGTGTTTTCTATTGAATTTTTTGATGATTTTTGAAAAAGAATGAACGAAATCTGTCCAGCCATTTTGGAGATACGCACACTTGAAGTTCACAGATAACTAACTGGGTTACCTGTGAACCTCTATCGTAAAATCTTTCAGAGATCATAACTTCTTAACAGTAAGTCAGACTTTGAGCATTCTTTTTTATTTTTAATCTTAAAATAAATGATTTTGAAGCTATTAGATTCTGAGATCCAAAAATTCACTTCACAAGTAACTTCTCTCATGCTGTGTTTTACAAATGTCCATATCTCATGAACGGAAAATAATAGTGATAATTTTTATACCAAAAATAATAAATAAATTAGTACCATCAGTATAATAAAATTAAAGGAGATCTATTTCGCTGTCCAGTCCCTTTAAGCCATAAATCGTATCCGCATCTTCAT
>JAQIWE010005280.1:0-10096 GCA_034698565.1 Campodea plusiochaeta
GTTGTATAATAATATTTTTTTAATAGTCGGATATTTCTTATTCGTTCACATTTTTTCTATAAAAATAGTGGTTTCTTTTTGTAAAACTATCACGGATATAAAAAAACACAAGACTAAAGTGATTGAAAACTTTTATAAATATTTTGTACTAGAAATTCATTGAGAACTAGTCAATAAAGATCCAGTATACGAATTACGATAATATTATTTATTTAAAAATATATTATGACCAGTTTTGAATAAAAAAGGAGAGAAAAACTCTACAATCCTTGTTAACATTTATAGAAACTTGAACGAGTGCATATGAATGTAATGCAAAATTATAATCTGCTTTATAGACCAGTGAGCGATGTTTTATTTATTATATTTGTATCACTATGAGAATATGACAATTTGGAACCGATGAGATGACCTACTTATTCATTTTTTAGGTGCGTTCACAACTTTTGCAAAAATGCACCTAAATTGCCCTGTCTGTCCGCATGTAACACAGCCATTCTGGTCAGACCGATTTGGCTGAATTTTTTTTTTTTTTTTACAGAATCTGCAAACAAAGTTGTCGAGATAAAAATAAATTCAAGTCAATATCTTTATCGGAAGTCCTATAATTAATTATAATTAAAATATCATTAAATTTTCTTTTTGGCCGATTGATCCGGCTAAAATTTTGCATGCATATTTTGTAAACAAGGCTGTCCAGAAAACCCTAAATTGAAGTAGATATATTTACCGGAAGGGCTATAATTAATTATCATTAAAATATCACTAAAAAAAATCTTGTCCGATTGATCTGAAATTTTGCATTCATATTCTGTAAACAAGGCTGTCGAGAAAAACCTAAATGTAAGTCAATGATGAACAGTATATATCCCCCTCTATCAGTATATCCCCCTCTTGTGTGTTAAACAAAAATTATAGCCTTTGGCTATTTAAACTCTCATTGAGCAGGCTCAATTTTTTATAAACAAAAAACCATGTTTTTGCTAAACAGGCGGAAAATATATTTGCCTAAAATATCTTTATCGAAAGTGTTACAATTAATTATAATTGAAAAAAAATATATAATTAAAAAAAGTAAAAAAAAATTCTTGCTCGATTAGTCTGAAATTTTGTATTCATATTCTGCATATAAAATTGTTAAGAGAAGACTAATTTTAAATCGATATCAGTACATAAAGTGCTATAATTAATTATTATTATTCAAGAATCGATCAAAAATGATGGTTAAAATAATTTACTTTAAACGTCTTTTTTTTTCATTCTTAGTTTAAATCGATGTAAATGTAAACAAAAATCAGTAATAAGACCTAGAAAAAAAAAGTTGTATAATAATATTTTTTTAATAGTCGGATATTTCTTATTCGTTCACATTTTTTCTATAAAAATAGTGGTTTCTTATGTGTATAACTTTAGATAAAATTCCTTTTATAATAATTTATTGTGAGCAGGAAAACGTAAACGAACGCACAACTTTTGTACTGCGAAGAAGTCTTAGAACCCGTTAGAACCACTTGTTTC
Source organism: Campodea plusiochaeta (assembly GCA_034698565.1). Classification (NCBI taxonomy): domain Eukaryota; kingdom Metazoa; phylum Arthropoda; class Diplura; order Rhabdura; family Campodeidae; genus Campodea; species Campodea plusiochaeta. Next base: position 1,519 of record JAQIWE010005280.1, read on the forward strand.
ATGATCGGGTGACTCATGCACTCATTTGATAACAAAACATAACAGGAATAGAACCCCACTCATTTGATAACAAAACATAACAGGAATAGAACCTCTATCAGTACCTATCTACCTAACCTTTGAACCTGCGATTATCTTATCGTAGGTGCATCAGCTTTATCACAGGTGAATCATACAAAATGATAATAATCACATTAATCTAATCTAATCTATACCCGTGTTATCTGATTTGTCATTATTTAAACCCCGGGTACCTGTGTACCTCAACTATTTTGACATCATCGATTGTTGCGTTTAGTCTTAGTGAAAGTTTTATTTGTTATAATAGTGAAGTTCTGATTGAAGAAGGAATTCTCATCAACAATGATTACTCCAAGATCACAGGTTAGTACAGCATAATTCACTAATTCTTAAAAAGTGTACAATTTAAATGTTATATATTTTCATTATGGTACTTTCTTAAATTTTATTTCATTTTTACTGTTAAGGTTTTTTCAACGACATAATAATATGCAAATGTAAAATAAAATTTACCCAAGAAGAAAGTTTTCATATTTTACAGTAATGATCTATTATAATTTATTAATTTTTTATTCATTAGTTAATTTAAATTTTCTACTATTTCTCCGTCATTCCCACTTTTTAATTTGTGCGATAAAAATATTTCATTCGTAGAGGAGAAGTATTACATTGAATTTTTATTCAGTTCAAGCAATAAATATCATCTAGGGGGTATATAAGAACAAAAAATTTAGAAAGAAATGCATAATAGGCCTAATAATAATTAAATTATCAAATATGATAGGATATTATGGAAAAAAATTGTGTATAAAAATCATGAACATCAATAATTCAATATAAAGATGGGAATGTCCTACTACCTGTAACTAAAATCTGGAAAGAATATATTTTATACTTAAAGCAGCATCGACTTTCGCAAATTGTCTCAGAATTATTTTTAACAGGAATTCAATCCGATCAATAGGTACTTTCTTTACAAAGAAATTCGTATACGGCCTATCTTCTTTGCTGTTATAATAATATAAAAAATCATTGTAATCCTGTTTTCACTTCAGAAGATGCCATACATATTTTTTATTCTTTTTTACTAACTATTAAACTATATAATGAAATTAAAAGACATGATCGTCCTATAAGCCTTTTTTCCTCCAGAAAATAAGACTAAAAAATGTGTCCGGCCTCAGGTTTCAGGTATAATTTAATGCATAAACATCCATGCCATTCCCAGTAGCAAAAGGTCACGTTGAACCCGTATATCATTTAATTACGATATTATATTGTAATTCTACTAAAAGATACAAATATTTCCTTCAGAATCATATGGCATCATTTCTGTGACAATCAGTTATAATATTTAAGAATTTAAAAGTCCTGTGAAATATAGTTTTGGCGGGACGGATGAAAACTGATACTGGGTACGAGGGGTGAACCACTCATGAACACCGAATTCCATTACACAAATTTTTCTGAAGTGATTCATCCCTCGACTCGGTATATGACTCAAAGTTTTTTTTAAATTCCCACCAGTATTTATGCCAATGACTGAAACAAGTGAGAAATTACCTATCATTTCTAACATATTTAACTTTATTATTTCAGTCTGCCCTATCGTCTCGCCCTGCTATGGATATTGATCATGATTTCGTCACACCCACTTTTATTGGAACACCACAGAGGAAGAAAGTTGTTAGAAGACGTTTGAGATTTACAGATGGATCAGCAACAAAAACAAATGACAACAATCAACAGTACCAGCATAATGAAGGTATGTTATTGTTTACAAATTTAGAGGTTGGTTAAAATTAATTTCTACTTTATAGTTCAAACGGTCACAGGTTCCATTTTTTGTTTTCGTTAACTCAATATTTTTCAAGACAAATATTCAATTATAATCTCGATGTTCAAGAATTTCGTATTTCTACAGCGCGTATCTCCCGAGATATTGTTCTTCTAACATTGCACTTATTGAGATTTCATCTTACAAAAAAATACGCAGTAGAGTGGTCTCTACACGAGAGTTTTGGAGATAAAATTGTTCTTTTTAGTAAATGATGTTGTTGTAGTATTTATAGATTCTATTTTTTATCAACGTAATGAAATAAATAATAAAAGAATTGTGAATAGGACAACTGTTATTACAAAATATAAAATAATTATTTCATCTCTGCACCTTCACAAAATTAACTCGTGCATCTCAAAACACGTAGAATTAAACGGTTTAGCGTTAATAAAGATGCGACCATATAGACCAGCGTTTTTTTTTTGTGAAAACATAAAAAAATATATGAAACATAAAATAGATACTTATTTATAATCAGAATAAATTGTCTTTCGAATTAGTGTTTTATACTGTATCTAACTATTATTGGATTTATATAGGCCTATTCGATATTCGTCGAACGTCGGTCTAATTTAAGAAAGTGAACCATTTTTAGAATCAAGAGAAAAAAAATAGCAATTCGAATGACAAAGTTAACAAATATATTATTGTCATTATCGGATTTATCGAATCGAAATTTCTTAAAGTTCGATCGATCGACTCTATAATTAAATGTGGCATGATAATATATTTCTTAGAACTTTTTCTATATAGACCTACTTTCCAATATCTAGCTGTGGCCGTTATTGAATATATCGACTCAGCATTCGTGAAATATTGATCGAATCAATATTCGTCGAATGTAGCTCGACTTAAAAAATCGAAAAATATTTGGAATCAACATAAAATCGCCCTTCGAATAAATATATAGTTCCCTATACCTATCTGTAGCTGTTATTGGATTTATCGCTCAATATTCCTGAAATCTCGATCGAGCCTAATTCGTCGAATTTTAAAATCGAATCATTTTTGGTATCAGGAAAAAATCGTGCTTCGAATAAGTATATACTTCCCTATGACTGTCTAACCATTATCGGATTTCTCAACTCGAGATTCGTCAAAATTCGAGCGATCGACTCGAAAATAAAAATGTGGTATGGCAGTCCAATTCTGAGAATTTTTTCTATATACTTCCCTTTACCTATCTCTAACCGTTTTTGAGCTGTTTCTCGCGACGGACGGACAGACAGACAGACGGACATACCGAGGTTGATGCTTTTAGCGCTTCGCTGCAGGTCGCATCTAAAAAGAAGTTTCAACTATCCTGTAGTAGTCTGTATCCTATGTGCCTCACTTGAGTGGCTTCTCTCAGGAGAAGTATACGGTACAGGGGTTAACAAGTTTTAAGTACTAGATTATCCAAGGGTGTATTTAAGGGGTGGCCAGGGGGGCCATGGCCCCTCCCGAAATCCAGTGAAAATAAGAAAAAATAGCCGATTTTTCCGAAATAGCAAATTTAATCATAAAAATGAGCAAAATTTATGTCTGGCCCCCTCCAAAATTATTTTTTGGATACGCTACTAAGATTATCCAATGTCTAAATTCGTCATAATGATTGTCAAACATTGAAATAATTGAAAGCTGTAGATATCAGTATTATGATATTTTAATACCAATATTTAAAACTGTAAGCTAGTAAATTATCACAATAACTGGTAAAACGGTAAAGTCTAAATCTCACCATTTATAGTAAAGATCTTTACATAGTGCTTTTTTTTTGTTAGATTTAAAGAATTGTTTCACTTTCAGTAGTGAATCGGTTAACAGCAATAACAATCCATAATAAAGTCGACTTTTTTTAACAATTTATTTTGTATGATGAAATAAAAGCTGCCTTAACGTTCTTCTTATAATGTTTATTCAACCGACCAGGTTTCGGTTTTAAAAAACCATCATCGGGGCCCCTATAAATAACAGGAAATAAATTTTAAGAAAATTACTATAAACTACAATAAATATTAATTTAAAATTTATTTCCTGTTATTTATAGTGGGATGATGTTTTTTTTTTAAACCGAAACCTGGTCGGTTGAATAAACATTATAAGAAAAACGTTAAGGCAGCTTTTATTTCATCATAGAATAAGTGTTCTAGATAATATCCAATAATTATATTAAAATTTATTTTGTTTTCTTAATTATAGACTACAGGCATAAATTATATTTTTTAAATTTGAAACGGTTTTGAGAAATTGCAATACTTTTAACATTTTATTCTGACAAGTAGAGTGTCAAGATATCGTCTACTGGTTTCATTTCCTCAACATTTTGTTAGAAACTTTATTATCTATCCTAGCTTTCAAGGGTGTCAGTAGAAATAAAAATTTACTGTGTTTTACCTTTTTAACGAAAGACTTGACATCGATATTACGATAAAACATGTGAAAATATGAAACAGGGTCCACTATTGACAATGGTACTGAAGTACTAAAAATTGAACACGCAGGCTATTGTATTTCTGCAAGTGCCAAAGAATAATTCAGAAATAAATCAAGTTAAGAAAACAAAACAAAACGTATTTCGCCATGCATTCCCTACATAGATTATAAAAATAATTATGTTGTTATGTACAGGTACATACATTATAAAAACTTTTTGCTTCAAGATGTTGCGATCCAAAATATTTTATTATTGTAAAAATAAAAAATAAACCTCATTTAAAAGAAAAAATTTACGTACACATTAAAATTTTTAAACAGCTCCTCCCACATAAATATAATGTGGGAGAATAACATTATAATTATTTATGTGGGAGCATAAAAATATAAATAGTTTTGAAAGCATTTTGTAGAATATATCATTGGTAATATTAAATTATCATAGTTATACATCAATATACTCATAACTTGTATTTCTTTTATTTCAGCAATGGCTCTTTCACCCATCACCAAACCTGCGACCCACAATCACCATGAACTTATAGCAAGTCCAACCACTAGTGCTTTACCAATGGTATCTACACCTTGTCTATGTTCAAGATGCTACAGGAAATATCACAATTACTGGAAGTGCCCTTTGTGTTTAAGATGTTGTGAAAAGACTTCGTATTGTTCATATTGTAATACTACGCTTACTTATATGTATCTCGGAAATTTCCTTGCAAGAACTGATGCAAAAATGTGTGTTGAAGATAATATGAGATCATTTTGTTAAAGATTTACATTTTGTTTTGTTAAATGTGTTGTTTTATTTGTATATAAAATTGTGAAATCTCACTTTAGATTTTTTATTCATTAATCCATACCTCTTAGGTCTTCCAATATAAATGTTATATAATTTCAAAAAGCAATCCTTGTATAAAAAATTCTTATTTAGGTCTACAAAAAATTCAATTTCATTATTTTTCAGTCGTTTTAGAAACCAAAAATATTCTCTAATTCAAATAACTTCAATTGACAAATTAGTATCATGTGAAAAAAAGAAACAAACAGTAATATTGTTGAGTTTTAAAAGGCTTTCAGACTCTTTTATTACAATAAAAACTTCCCTTTTTTCATGTGTTTTGGTTTTACACTACACAGTAATTTATCTAAGAACATCAACTCCATGGGAGTTTTAAAGTTATCTATTATTGTATCATTTAATTATTTTGCTATAATTAATTTGAATATTTGAGGTTAAAAGAAGTTTGTTAGCCTAATCCCTTAAGGTGATGTTTACCACAAGCTTCATAATGTATAAATTAATTCTACAGGGTAAAACAAAAGGAACTGCAATTTAAACAGACCCAAGAAAGAACTGTGACCTGCAGTGAATATACTGGTATAAGAACCAAACTTTCTCTTTTCATTCTTGTAATATCTTTGATTTACAAAAAGCAGCCATGGAAGTACTGGGTTTTCCGAAAAGAAAAATGACCTCTTCGAATCTTATACCACTGCATCCACAGTATCTATAATATCACATTATTAAATTATGAAATTCAAAATGTGTGACATTAGACATTACAGTCCCAACCAGAAGCAATTTAATCAAGTCGCTTACAAGTAAAGTTTGCCAAAATGAAGCAATAAAGACCAATAAAAAACTGTATATAACTGGTAATATTTCAATATTTATGTAATATCATTATTATACAGTTTTTTATTGGTCTTTATTACTCCATTTTGACAAACTTTACAAATATGAATCAAAGACCTATGAGTTTAAACTATGTAATCAAGTTGCTGTAAGTTGGCTTTGAATGTATCAGAATTACACACCAGTACATCATTTTTTAAAGGAAAATTATATATTCAATATTGCTCAAACTGTCAGTTTCTAAAAACAATTTATATTTGAGTTCATCTTAATTACATAAATAAACTGTGAAACATTTCAACAATACAAAATAATATCTCTATAGATTATTATGGAATGAGTTATTGTCGTTGATTATTATCTGAACTTGACCTCTTCTCATCATGTGACCTCTTCTCAGGATCTGACCTTCTCTTTGGTGACCTTGACCTACTCCTATCCCTCCTACGATTACTCTTACTGTCTTTCCTTCTATTAGCTTGCACTGTATCTCTCAAAGTATTACATAGGAATCTCTTTTGTGTTTTAGGTGCTGCTTTAGGTTTACTCCAACTCATTGAACCATATTCTGATGCAAGAACTGCTCCCTTCTGTGCTTCACGAAGGAGTTCATCTAGTGCTAATCTAGAGGGAGGGGGGAAGAGATAATTGTGATTAGGAGAAAAATAGTGTCCGAAATAGTTTTTTAATCATTGAATTCATAGGAAACATTGTAAATTTTAGTTGCATCAAACATTGACCATTTTTTATTAAAATGAACTTCAGAAATACTTGTAAATTATCTCACAAAGATTGTTTAATCATACATACTGAATAACAGGGAAGTGTAAGATTCAACATACAAATGGTTTTACATCCATCGTTCAATAAATATTCACGAAAAAAGTTATCGGAACAACAAACTGTGCTCTTTTCATTTCTTTCTTACAATCAGTCTTTTATTTAAAAAAAAATATGCAGGCATAAAAATAGAGTTCCGAAAGAATATGAAAATGTTGTCTAACATTACAATAGTGCTTCTTGATCCATACCGGGTAACATAGTTATGTAATGGAAACTTTTGTACTGAGAGTTTCTAAAGCGGGATTTATATTTCTGTGCAATAAGCCATTATTTCGTGAAATAAGCAGAAGTAAGGCTTCTGTACATTTATTTTCAGAAAGTAAGAGATAACAGAAACAGTTTAGAACCATAATTTTGAATTCTACAGAAATAACAACAAAAATACAAAATCTAAAATTCGTTGCTCAGGCTTTTTGTTAGTTTTATAAAACTGGCCCTTAGCCTTACTAACCTATATTAGATCTTGTATTTTTTTTTATCCAGATCCTGATGATGGTCCTGTGAGGCCGAAACAATTGTCGAGAAATAAAAGATATATTTGTTGAGAAGAAGCCTATTATTAATAATTTGTATTTTTATTATTTCTGTAGAATTCAAAATTATGGATCTATTTTGTTTCTGTTATCCCTTACTTCCTGAAAATAAGTGTACAGAAGCTTTACTTAGGGCTTAATGCACGGAAGTATAAATCCAGCTTAACAACCATTTTCTTAAAGGCTCTTATCATAGAAAATAAAAGACGATTTTCTCATGAATTTTCGAGTTTGTTTAATGCAAATTCTTTTTTAATTTATTTTAGTTTACAAATAGATTGTAAATTGTTTGATAATGAGTTTGCATTAAACTCGAAAATTGTTGAGAAAATTTATTGTCTGAGATAAGAGCCTTTAAGAAAATGGATACTGGGTACCATAAGTTTGAGTTAAAGAAGATTACTCTGATTTTCACTTAATAGTGAATGTTTAGAATGTTGAAACAGTGTGTTGCAAAGAGTGTTATTTAAAACTTACTGTTCTAAACTCTTTTCCTCTTCTGTCTTTTCTTCACCACTTGATGATGGAAGAACTTCTTTAATATTATCTGTCATATTCAATTTCAACTCATTCCACTCACTCACTATTCCTATCTCAATGTCTTTAGCAGGCTTTATCAACAAATAGATATTGTGATGATAGCAACAAATAATTACTTTACTATCACAATTCTCCTCACAATTTGTTTACCTGAAATTTAGAACAAACAGTTACATCATAGGCCTACTTTAATTTGTCTGTTTCTGACTTTCTGTTAGCATTTAGCTTAAGCTTATACTCTCAAAGTGCCTTAAAAGTTGTGATTTAGGAGTTAAGAAATTCATAAAAACAGATCTGATTGTGTGTAAGGTGGAGGTTTATAAATACGATACAATGCAGCCTATCACAGTTAAATTATATTTATATAGTAGAAATAGTACTTAGTTATATTTTAAATAAGCCTCTACAATAACAAAATTTTGTTTCATAATGTGCATGCCATGATACAAGACAGTATAATAATTATGTGCATGTATCATGCTATAGGCCTGATAATAAATGAAATTTATTATAATTACAAAAATGATGTTTCCTAATAATTCCAATCGGAAAGATTAATGAAAAAGGCTTAAATTTAATATTATGGTAAACAATAGGCCTAAATTATAACTATATTTCTGACATAGGCAAGCGCCGCGAGCGTACGTAAGGCGTTGTGTACGCTGTCAAGTGCAGGTTCAACTTTACGAACGTGAACATCAATCACTTTTCCAAGATGGCTTCGTATTTGAACTTTTCGTACCA
>JAQIWE010005281.1:0-10095 GCA_034698565.1 Campodea plusiochaeta
TGGGGACTTTTGAGGGGTTATTTATTATGGTCTAAAGAACATTTGTGCAAAGATTCAGCTTTCCCCTATTTTATTCCTTGAAAAAGTCTATTTTTCCTGAACTAAAACATGGTTTACTAATTCAAGACAAATGGCGCTAAAAGCAGCTTATCAAATAATCTATAATATTAAATTACATTACCCAAAATCAAGGACCCAAAATTATATTTTTGTTCCCTCAGATAATCTGTTCTTTTAACAACCCTTTCCCAACCTGATCTCTCTATGACAATCTAAGCTCGTCTGTTATCAGTTGAAACGTGCGTGCTAAAATTATACAACATTGATTATAAAAAGATAAGCATGCGATGCCTCATACACCTTAATTTCTTAAATAGCAAAACTTTTCAGAAAGTACATAAAAACTTTTTTGGGTTGTGTTTAGTATATAAAATAGTAGACAGCGATGCAGATAAAACTTTCGTTGTAAATATATTTTCGCTTCGGTGCTTTCAAAAGAAATTTGTCTGATTCAAAGTTTCTTTAGAAATGGTATAGACTAAGCATGAGTAACTCCTGGTTAGTTTGGTTTCAGGAAATATTCGTACTGCATTTGTATTTTGGTTTCGGTGTATTGAATAAAGTTTTGTAATGTAGGATAACATAGAGGTATTGCATGATTCTATAATATTAAAATTTGTAAGTCACATATCATTGGCTTAATGTGAAAGCATAAATATTTAAAAAATGTATTATGTGTTATATAAAATTATCATAGTGTTTCTGAGGATAGAAGTTTCCTGCATAATGTTTTGGTAATAAAATGCGGTCTTAAACTTCCAAAAATAGGTATAATTTCTCAAATTTTCAACTAACAAACTTTAGCCTTTATCAAGAGAATATAAGCAAAGAAAAAAACAAAACAAATATAGGACAAATAAACAGAGGACATATTCAAGCAAGTATCAAATTCTGAACTTTTTAGAGAGATGATTAGAAAAAATTATGTACAAGCATTAGAACATTAATAATTTGATTGATACATCAAAACAGCAGATTTATTTTCAATTTTCTTCAAAGAAACACATAATGTTTATTTTCAGTTACTCCCGTGTTCGAGGGGTTGCGCACTGCAAAAAAGTGTACACCGTACTGCGGTACTTCAAGGTACTGCTCGGTACTGCAAGGGGTACTGCAGACTTAGGTGTACACCGTACTGCACGAGTGAGCAAACCCTTGCCCGTGTTACGTTCAAATACACCAGTGTTGTGCTCAGCACGTTTCTATCATAAAACAAAAACAACTTATATTTATAATTATTACACATTCAGTTAAACGTGTATACTTATTTCAATTAATATGTCAGGAAAAATAAAACCTTGAAGTTAGTTAATACAACATTCTCATTCCTGGAGAAACAACACTACGTGGCTGCACTACTCAATAACATTTACTGAACTTTGAATTTTTGGAAAAACAGAACAACTACCTTATTCCAAGATTTTTAAGTGCTGATCCTAAATTACATCAGATATATTCCAACATAGTAATATAAAAGAAGGACATCACAGGCAATAATATTAGTATTATCAAAATGCTTATTTAAGGACTGTTCCAGAATTTTGATTCAAAAAAATCTACCCCTATTGAAAAACCCATGATTATCAATAACCCTGTGATCCATATCATCTAGCCACCCTCACCATCCCTCCCCCTTTGCATCCCCCCACCCCTACCCCACCCCCTGTGGGAATCGAAGGCAGATCAATTGGACGTCTACAGGTCCACACAAATGTAGATTGATGACTCTGCTGAAAATTACACCATTAGATATAACATTGAATCAGAGGTGAGAGAATAATACAATTCAATAGTGGGTGGGGAATTTGAGGGGTTTATTGGGGGTGGCAAGGGTTAGGGTTCACGGGGAGGATTTGGAGGATTTTTGGTGTAAATATACGAGGAGTCAAAAAATAATATTATGCAAGTATTACTATTTTCAAGAGGAAAGTCAACCAATCTACACAAACATGCTTAGATTTCTTTTAATAACTGCAAGATAATTTTTTTTTTTTTTTTTTTTTTCAATTTTGCTATAGTTTATGAGATTACCTTTACCATTTACATATTGTTCAATTTTATGTGAAAATTCCCATTATAGTTTGCTTCCATGGTTATCAATTATTGTGGAAATGTAGTGTTATAATGTTCAGAAAATTTTAAAGCTTTAGAGATGACCAAATTGAAATAAATAACTACATATTTACATCATCTCATTTAATTTTCTCCTTGTTATGTGAAAGCAGTCTAAATGTAGCAATATTGGTGTTAAAGGGTTACCTGTACCTAATGAATTTTTCGTTTTCTGTAATTTTCTTGTGCTTTACATTGTTAAAATACATTTAAAAAAGTTTGACATTTTTTGATCCAACTGATCAAAAGATATTCCTATTTATAGAAGTTCATAGAAATTCTACATGGTAGCACAAATCAAACTGCTTATCTTCGCTACCTTGCAAATATATGCAAATTAGTCACTGAAAAGTACATATCAGAGCATATCTATGAAGTAGTAGCAAAACTAACTTATTAACAATAATGCAAATTAATCATATTATTCACATATTAGTAGTTCCCTCGTTTTCGGCCATGCTTGCTCCGCTACCTTACAGCTTTTTTTTGCCTCATTTTCTAAGGTGAATATCTTCACAAACGGCGATTTTGGGGATCGATGTAAGAAAAATAATATGGGTTATTTATACCAAGAAGTCTAATATTATGTTATAATATCAGGAAAGTCCGGCAAGTATCCCTTTAATTGAATCAACTGATTATCGTAAACTCCTCACTTAACTGAAAGACTGATAATCGATTACTATAGTCTGTCAATCTGAAATATTATTCTCAACTACTATATCATTTATACCTATCATTCAAAAACCCAAAAATAATTCCTACCTCTAACAAAACCTGTGGTCTTATAACAACCATATACCCAACTTTCCTTCCTCGCCACGAGGCGTCACCACTGTTCCTCACGTGACCTAATGTTGTTTTTGACATTGACATCGCCCGTGGTCTCTACGGGGGGTCTTATACTTCGACGTCATTACAGAGACCAGCAGCATTATTTTCTTCTTTTCTTTTCTTTCGCTAATTGAGATCAACGCTACTACATGGAGAGAGGTCGAAAAGATTCGAACAAAACAATAATTGGAACATGGTTGCCACGTTAGATAAAAGTTGGAAATATGATTTTTCTGTAGTGAATGTTTTAGTACTGATTTGAGTGATACAATATCTTGTAACATTTATTTATTTTGTTTGGATTACCTTTCGCAACAATGAATTTCGGTGGTATGAAAATTTGAATTTCGAGCCCTTAAGAAAGGAAAAGTGTTTCATTTGACTATACGGTGACTGAATCTGCCATAGACATATACTTTATCCAAAATCTTACGGACCTAAACTGTTTAGCCCATCAAGGGTGTTTCTGACATTCCAACGAATTAATAATCCTTGCTGACTTATTTGTTTTCTTCTTTCAACTTGTGAATTGTATAGAAAATACCCAATTTGAACCACCCAAACAAGTGGTCAACAATGGGTTTACCTGTCAAAACTGTTTGAAGACATAACCAGTTTAAGTTCGTAAGATATTGGAAACACTATAGAAGTTATATGTTTAATTGTTCAGATATTTGTTTTGCTATATCTTCATACAGATACTACTATATATACTTTGCTTTGCAATATTTTCACCATAATTATGTCTAAAATATAGCTTTTTGAAACTAAACTGAATATTTATGTTGTAGAAACTGTACACAGGGACGTTGATTTTGACAATTGGCTGATAACAGAAGGTTATATATATACAGCTATTCCGGAGAAAAGTACAAGAGAGGGTTTGAAAGTTCATCAAAGCACTGTTCTCTAAATAAATATTAAATCATGCGAAAATTAAATTTCTCTTTGGGATTAAAGAATACCAATGTATTTAAGAATGTAAGAAAAGTTTCTCTATTGCATAATGTAAATCATGATATGAGTAGTATTGTTTATGATGTTCAGTTATAATGTGCAATCTAATAATTGATAATGATATTACATAAATATCGAGATATTACCAGTTATATACAGTTTTTTATTGGTCTTTGTTACTCCATTTTGTCAAACTTAACAAATATGAATCAAAGACCTATGAGCTTAAACTACCTATTCAAGGTGCAATCTAACTGAATTTGTAAAACCTATTTGAGAATTTAAAGTCCGAAAAATCCTTAATACAATAATCCACTTAGTAAAGTACTCCATATCCATACCCACACTTTAAAAACCCTTAACTCATACCCGCGACTAACCCATACCCATTGTAACCCAACAAATAAACAAACCTTAAACCCACTAAATCTCTTTAATAACCCAAACCAAATCCAAGACAATTCTCCAGCAGCAGTATTATACCCGAATAATCCACTCCTTCAAATTTTATATATTCATTCTCCCCCTGTTTATTAACCCGAGGAGTGTATCGTCCCCTTTTATGTCCAGTTTCACTTCCAGATGTTTCGATAGTATCATAGGTCGCACAGCATGCGGCGTTGCGATTATGTTATGGGGTTATAGGAGCCTCTGGCAACGTTGGTGATTATGATATGCGGTTGTGTTGCCCGATTAGTAAGATAAAGTTGGTTATTGTGGTACGATTCTTTTGAAATCAGTAATGGGGTTTCGCAAAGACTTTCGGTTTATTTTTTTTTGTTGTGAAAAAAAATGTACCAAACTTTGATGCAAATATTGATCAAATTGCAGCTTTTATTGAAGATAATAGTGATCCTCAATACTAATATCTCGAATCGCGAGAAATTAAAGTTTTGTAAATGAAAATCAAATTATATTTTAAATATGGAAGTACCTTTATCTACAGCAATAATTGTGTCATTAAGTAAGAGTAGACCTACACCAAACATTTTTCAAAATACTGTTCATTTGTAATAATTCATTAAGAATATTCAAAATTGACAGATTTTCGGAGATTCAGTGGCTTTTCTTGATAATAATTCATCTTCAAAATTATGGATTAGACTACTTGAAAACACAATATAATAGTGGATTGACGTTTCGTTTGCTATATTATCATACAAACATTTTCAAAAAACAATATGTTGAGGAAGGGAAGTATAACATACAAATAAAGTTAGGAAAAGAGGCACAAATTCAAAGGATAGATTCCACAAAACTGTTCCAAAAATAGTTAAGGCCAAAACATGGAGCGTCGTTCATTTGATTGTTACCATGATTGATGATTTTTATGGCTTCCATTGTCCAATTGTTTGTATGTTTGTTTGTATAATAATATAGCAAACGAAACGTCAATTGTGTTTTGAAGTGATCTAATCCATAATTTTGATATGAATTATTAATATTCAAAAATTTTATCCATTCTTTCTATTTCGAATTTCCATTTTAGTTATTTTTTGACTTGCTAACAATAAAATAAATAATAAAAACTTTATTTACCTTTTTTATTATTATTAAATCCTCAGAACATAATTATGTACATACAATATTCATTTCATATATTATTATAGTCACAGTCTAAATAATTATGATTTGCAGATTAAAAAAATAACAATTCTTTTATTACAAAGTATTCTGAAAATGGTCAATATATTCACTCTCTAATAATTCAATAAGTATTATGAATAGAAATAACTTCAAGCATTGTTAATTTGCATCACTCACCCATAATTTACATTAGGCACATAATAAACCACTAAATTTACCATACCCCAAATAAAAAATAACAATTTCCAGTTCATTTCTTGAAAACAAAAACCTACTTCCAACCTCTCTTTTATTTCGAACCGTGCATTAATAAAACAGCGTTGCCTAGTTTCATCCAGTGCAACGCATCATTGGCAACTTTCCAATGAACGGTGGGTAATTAATTTTACATATATCCACAAATATGCTTCCATCATATACATGCTACGTGAAGGCAAAAAACACTACATTGACATCGCAACATCAAACATGTGCGAGTGAAGGCCAGGGTGGTCAAAGGATGAAGATTTTTGGGACTGGATATGAGAATTGGTTCAGATTTTGGGTTTCAGGAAATGTTGAAATTTCTCTAATATTCACTTATAACAAAAATATAAATATCTTAATGAATCCTTATCCCTTAGGTAGTCCGTTGATCAGCATAAAAGCGCGGACTCCAACATTTCTTTCATAAACTTCTGTCTTGTGCAGTTGTTAACCAGTGGGGAGGTAGTTTTGAAGGATCATTAACATCTTCTTTTACAGTTGAATATTTTTTTCTAATACTATCAGACCATCGAACAGGAGGACGTCCATGTGATCGTTTGAATTCTCTCGGATACCAGAAGGTAACAGCAGCAGCGCTCCAACGATTATCATTGCGTCTAGCTACGTGTTACTTAATTAATGAGTGTACTACGTCTACTTAATTAATGAGAGAATATTTTGAATTTTCCTTATAATTAAGATTAGTAGTACATTTTTTAAACCACTATTGTGCAAACCGATATCTGCTATTCTGAAATGGTCAAATGGCGAGAAGAAACATGTTAGTATGAACATCAGCAGTTTATTTTCAAAATCAGTTAATTGGTTAATTTTAATTGAAAATTCTCTATTGTTTATAGTTTGGTAAAGTTTTAAATGTTAGTTGAACATCTTAATTTAAAGAAGTTTCAATACCATTTAACTATACTTATTAATTTCAAATGTTACTGAATTTTTCAACTAACTTGTAAGTTCACTCTAATTTTTAATCCTGTAATATGAATTTTTTTATTTCGTTTTGTAAAATAATTTTGCACATTTACAGCAATTAATCTTCTTATTTACTTTATTACTAGAAAACTTATACATTGCCATTTTATAAAAAAATAATTTCTCGAAACCTACTAAACCAAATCGTTAGAAATTTTCTGAAGTTATTAAATTCATTAAAACATCATTTATTCAAAATTACAAGTTTTTGTAATCAAAAATAAAAAAATGCGATGTCGATGTCGACTACCCTTTCTGCAAGTGAACATTATCAATAGTGTCAGTAACTAGCTCAGAAAAAAAAAGCTAATTTCAGTAATACTCTCCAAAACCATCTGACAACCTTCCATATTTCCAACCCCTCTTATAACATCCCCCTATCTCCAACCCTTAAAAAGAACTTGAATGTTATCACTAAAAACTTTTTTTAATAAATTAGAATAATAAAATCAAGACTAGGGGAAATACCCTTTGTGATCAAAAGTCTTGTCGTATTTCCAGGACTAATAATAATACTTTCCCGCCAAAACTGCTCCAGGGCTGATTGCAAACTTTGATTAAAGAGACAGTGGGTACAGTAGTTAGCGTGTATAATAGACACAGTGTTTCCTGAGGAAGCGTCTTCTGCTAGCTTTCAAGGGCAGTTCATACCACTAATGAACAGGAGCGTTATCTTGAGGTAATATTTTAATCAGGGGTAGAAATATGGCCGCCTAAGGAAGTGGAATGGGGGACATTAGTGATTTGGGGAGAAAATAGGGGTTTTATTATGGAATGGGTTAATTAGTTTACCTGATTTTGGGTGCAGGGTGGGATTTATGGGTTGAAAGATTTTGGTGATTTTAAGTTTTAGTTATTTTAGGGAACAGAAACTGTTTAGTTCCCGATTGACCTGAATTGGGAAAGTACTATAGTTGTAAAATCAATATAATAATTCTCTTACCTACCAACCTAATATACCATATTTTCAGTTTATAGTGAATTTTTTTTAAATGCATTTGAAAGATAAGAACACAGTATAAACTTATCGAAATCGTTTTAAATCAGTCATATATGAGTTATGTGAGCATTGCTACGTTGCGACATATTTTCAACATCATTTGATTTATATTATTATGTTGATATTACTAATATCCGAATATTGTATAGTTACATTATAATGTGTATTTATTCAAAATGTATATAGGCTATTAAAAAAATGATATGT
Organism: Campodea plusiochaeta; assembly: GCA_034698565.1. Classification (NCBI taxonomy): domain Eukaryota; kingdom Metazoa; phylum Arthropoda; class Diplura; order Rhabdura; family Campodeidae; genus Campodea; species Campodea plusiochaeta. The sequence continues at coordinate 7,994 of JAQIWE010005281.1, forward strand.
TAGTTGAAGTATTTTTTTGAAAACTGAGTTTAGCTTAAAACTGATTCTTGATTACTAATTAATAATATCAACCTTACAAAGGTCACAACACTGTAAAACTGGGTCAACGTGATAACTTTTTTCTGCTACTTTATTTAATAAGTTTCAATCAACCAAATAAATTTTGCCATTAATTTCTCATTTTCATTTTTATGTTATCCATTTCAAACCTAATTAAAACAACCTAATTAAACGTTCCCGAAATTTAATATTCCGCTTACTGTAGTTCCTTTTTGTACCGCCTGTAGTTTGAATAAGGAAAGCCATAAATTCGTGTGCCTTGCGGGTTTCATGTAACAATATTCTCTCCAGTTACCAACGGTGATTCCCACTGCAATTTCCCGCGCTTTTCATACCACCAACTACAGTACTGTACAATCTATACTGTATTGAATAACAGTGGGGGCGCTCAATCCCGGTTTAACATTAAGAGTATATCGCAGTAATATTGGCTGTAATTGCTGGTGAATTGTATATCGATTATTTGTACTTACAGGACACGTACCTGACATTTTCAGTAGATTTTAATGGGACAATCAGATATTTTAATGTACGAAACTGAAAGACGCATTGAATCTTTTTAGAGAAATAATATAAAGAAAATCTGAAAGAATATTGCTACCTTTCGTAGTAACTGTAACATTCTGTGACTTAAATGACTTACAGAGTTGAAATAAAATTAAAAAAATTGCCTTCTTTGTAGTATTTATTGCACTGCAACTGTTTCGCTTTAACAAGACAAAGCATCATCAGGTAGCTGTGTAAAAAGAAATATAATAGTAAAAAAGAAAAAAATGTACAGAGATTTTCATAGAATTTAATACGCTTTCAGATTCCAGAAAATTTCCAGACAAGGACATGTGCACTTGCTGAAATATATAGGATCAAAAATAGAGTTTTGTTGACCCAAAAACTGTTTCTAAGTATTTCATCAATATTCACAAATTTAATATTGTGAAGGAACTGATAAATGTATCTTTACAGAAGTTAACAGGAAATGGTTTTTCGTGGTTTTCAGGAGCTAAGAACGTTTGTATTAAGAATATTAACAGTGGACCATACTAAATATTTGCAACGGGGCTTATACTCTTGAATGTTCATGAAAATTCAGAAAATTTAACTTTTTTAAAGTCTTTCAGTTACTTCTTAAATAACTCAGAGTTACTTTTAAAGGGTTACCTGCAGCTAAATTGATATTTTCAATATTATAACATAATATTAGTCTTCTTGATATAAATAACTCATTATTTTTCATACCTACCAAAAATTGTTGGTTTTGGAGATATTTACCTTAGAAAATGAGATAAAATAAGCTGTAAGGTAGGGGAGCAAGTGTGGCAAAAACGAGACAACTACTGTTATGTGAATGAAATTATTAATTTTCATTATTGTTAAGTCAATTTTGTTACTTCTTCATAAATATGCTCTGATATGTTTTTTCAGTGACTGATTTGCATATATTCGCAAGGTAGCAACGATAAGCTATTTGATTTGGGCTACCTTGTAGAACTTTTCCAACTTCTATAAATATTAATATCTTTTGCTCCGTTGGGCCAAAAAATGTCAAACTTTTTAAATTTTTTTATATAATGTAAGACACCAGAAAATTGTAGAAAACGAGAAACTCGTTATTTGCAGGTAACCCTTTAGAGTGTTTAAATGGTCTGAAAAAGGACAGACTTCGAAATGAATGAGATACCCCTCGACCTACGATATTGTACCCTGTATAAAACAAGTACTCGTATTACATTCGCGCCGCTTTAATTGGAACTGGCGGAGTGTGGAAGCACATAGAATTTCCTTTGGTAGAGGCGAGTAGAGGTATTACTGAGGTTACAAAAGGTGATAGAGTAGGTCAAACTGGGTTAGATTTAATTCGGATGTACTAGTTGTTTGGGTAAAATGTGCTGGAGAGTCAAGATATGGAGATATGTGATGTTGACGGACATTTTCCAGAAAATTAAATACGGTACACATACCTGTGGATAGTGTTCCTACGGGACCGGGTCGGGTCGGGCCGAAGTCGAAACCCGAACCCGACCCGAACAGTTGCTGGCCCGACC
>JAQIWE010005282.1:0-10095 GCA_034698565.1 Campodea plusiochaeta
CATAAAAATCGGTTCATTGGTTGCAACTTGGCAGCCGATTGAAATGTGTCAGTTCGCTCTGAGACACCCTGTACTATTAACGTATTATTAGTGTAAGAAGTTAATGTGTTTCAGATGTTATATGAATCAGGAAAGTGGAGGCATTGGCCGTTGTTAACTACTAAGATTATTTTTAGAATTTTTACAGCTTGCTTTTGAAAGATCGACTGAGTAATTTTAAGCAACGATCAGAGCCATAGCGAATAAAGTAAATCGTGTAGGAAAAAATGCAAAAATCTCTCAAATTTCTTTGCTGTTTTATTATAAACATAATTTGACTAGTTAGCTTTAATTTTTGCGACTTTTTCAGTTACTGCTTTGAAATCTTTGCTCCTAATTTCATGCTCATTACAGATAAAATACAGATTTAGATTCTATCCTACTAATTCTAAGACTAAAGTGAGCAATAATAAAATCGGAAAATCCAAAATGATCAACATTCAGGCATTAATTTTGACGAAATTCTAGTTAGCACTACTTTACCAAATCTCCATTAGTTTACGTAATGACCTATACCTATGTTTGACCTTTCCGAACAATTTAAATCTCTGTTATCAGTAATCTTGTAAACTGCCAACCAAACATATTCGTGTTGAAACTTTTAAGGCCACCAATCTAGAGGAAATGAAGTATATGAATGGTTTTTACCTTTATAACTACTAAAAACAGTCTATAAAAAGGAAAGTAGAATGCACGGCAGGAATTTCTATTCAGAAAAATAGAGATAAGTTTTAAAGTTTTGCCCTCAATCAAGCACTGTATACTGGTATAGTTCGTGGTTTATTTACGGTTGCACGAAATCCTGGAATTTTTGCATGTTTTAAAATCATTTCGCGTGTCCTGGATAATTTACTCTATTATCTGCACTGTATTCCATATAGACATTTTTAATGCAGTATGCAGGTTTTGCAAAGCTCTTGATTATTATTGCGTAGAATATATTTTAGAATTATTTTTTTCCGTACTTTCATTAAGAGTCGTCGTTCGTCGATCTTTTGTGGTTCGGTATGACGATATTTAAGTTTATATAGAGCAGGAGGTTATGGGTTTATCCAGGTGCGAGACGTTTTTGACGCGGCAAAGCCTCCAGTAAGACTTGAACCATTCTGATGCTTGCGATCTCCAATTTCAGTGTCAGGGTCGATCAAGAAAATATAAATCTTTAGAGTACACTGCTACTCGCCAAGTAATGTGGAGTTAGATTTTGTTTTCACTTTTTAAACCCATAATAATACATGGAGAAAATTCTGTTTTTACAAAATCAATAACTCCGCATTCTTGATGTGGAGTCTGATGTGACTGCTGATCCAGAGGTATATCTCTATAGCATGTAGCTTGTTTTTCTATAAATCATTTTCTTCTTCAGCGAATTATACTAGGTAAACATCTACTAGAAGCTATCCTAGCGTTTGTGAGGTCTCATTGGTACTTTTGTAAACTCACATTTTCAAGATATTTAATTTATAATTGCAGATGTACGTATATGCTGTACTTAAATACTGTAAAAAATTATATTTAGAAAGAATGATGAACCACTTCCAAAAACATGTACCCCTGATTTCACAAAAATATGTACACCATATCCAATGGTCAGTCTGAGTTCAGGATCTGTTCACCCGCTTCACCGGAGTTCATGGTGGTGTTCAAAATTTTTTACACCGGTGTTCATGAGTGGTTCACCCCTCGAATTAGAATGATAATAATAAATTCTTGCATATTCAGATAAATCCAATGAACTGAAATTTTAAATTAAAGTGAATCAAGGGGGTATTTACAGCAATGTTTTGTGTACACAAAGAATTAGGGTGGAATTCAGGAGAAATTCTGAAATAGTTTTAAACCGGAATTCGCAAGTACATGCCTTCGCGAATTAAATGCTATATAAGAACAAACTCACAGAAAGTTAAATTATAAATTGAAAATTTTGAAATCAATGAATCAAAAGAAAAGTCTACTGCAAGTTCCACTGATAAAAAAATTCTGTCACATCGCTGCTGTTTTTTCGTGGATATAAAAAAACTGAAAATTAAAGGTTTTTTTTTTTTTTTAAATTTTAACGTAACAAATTGTTATTGAAAGTGTGTACAAAAGAACTGTCTCAATATACTAAAATCATATGGTGATGTAAAAGTTGAGATAGTGAAACATTCTTCTTGGCAGATCTTTTTAATTTCCCATCCATTTTAAACATAATGCCAGTTATTAAATAATAATTTAGTACTTTTAATTCTAGGAAATAGTTCAATGTCCATTACTGTAACAACTTTATTATTACATTATAATAGAGAAACATAAATACACGGGAAATATAATATTGTGTATAATTATTTGTGCTATAAGCCATGAAGCTACTGTTGGCTCCTAAATGTCGGGATTTATTTCATCCTCATACATTAGTAACATATGTTTATTATTTCATATTATGTCAAGTGAATACAAAAGTAATGAGATTAAATCATTCTAGGAATTAATGTATTGTGTGTATCGCACAAAAGGATTATAAATGTATGTTATTAAAATATAGGACGCTCTGTGTCTTTCAGTGTACAGGTATAATGTACTGTAATTATAGGCAGCAAGTGTCATCAGCTTAATAGTTGTAAATTTTGTGGGATATTTCCTGAATAATTGACTTGGGCTTCTCCCAGGTAGGAAACATGCTTTCCTGTTACATTGTTTCTCAATTACTAAATTATTCGGAAACATTTATTTGTAATGATATTTCAGTTATCTAAACATTACTTTAAAAAACAGTTTGAGAGAAAAAAGGCTAAGGCATTACAGCACTTTGGTGGTGAGACAAGAAGAAACTATGAAGAAGATTACATTGGGAAACCGCCACCAAGAGCACAAAGCGTGCCATCCTATCACCTTTTTTTTCAGTCAAAATGAAAATTATTTTAGAATACATTGAGAAATTGCATTTTTAATGCAGAAAACAGTATTGAACGTTGACTTTCACTTTCACACGAGAGTTTACGTGAAAAAAAGGAAAATAATAGCTCAGAGAACAATTTAATTTTTCAGAGCTCCATTGAAACTGAGAAATATATTCTTGTCTGTTTGATGTGTACGCGTATAAGCAGAAATACTTGCTAATTTTTTTTCCTTCTTCTTCAGAAAAAGAGGAATTACAAAAAAAAATTACAAAAATATGTTTCAAAATTCTAGCTGCTGTATATGATTACGCAAGTTTTCTATAGACATCTCTATTTGGATGGTACACAAAAATCGTTTTGTTTTCTATCAAAACCTTTTTCTAATATTCGATATTTTCAGAAACCCTAGCCAAAGTTATCGTTCCATAACCCTGCAGTTCATTACATAAAGGTCGTAATTCCTATAAGATTATTCCACAATAAAAATTAACACTTGCATAAAGTAAAACGTATTTCATAATAATTTTCTTATCATACAAACAACTTCAAATTTTTCAAGGTTTCTCTCATGGAAAAAAAATAATTTAAAATCCAATTTCTTGAGAAAAAGATAAAATTTTTCTTTGATAAGCAGTTCGAATTATAAGAAAACGTCTCGTGAATATGCGATAAGTTCACGTGGCTTATTTGGTTGAATCATTTCCGTGAATTTGTAAATATTATCACTCTTAATATATTCGCCATAAATTAGTTATCTTGACATTGATAAAGTAAGATAGTGAAAATCTAATTATATTATACAAGTCGGTATTGAAAGCAAGTGGCTACGACAGGTTTCATGATATTCGAATAAATTGTGGGATATTATATTTGAATGGCGGTGGGAAAAAATAATATTAACTAATGAGAGGAAAAATGAAAAAGCACATCATCTTTCTGTTGTTGACGGTACGTCATAAACTGGTTCAATATCTTCAATAAATAAAGTAAAACTACTATTAAGCTAACATAAATCATACCACGACAAAATCTAAAATGCGAAATGCATCATCACCAAGAAATCAGGTGGATCGAATCTTTTATTTTCATCTCTTCAAGAAATGAAGAAAAATCTGTCCGTTTTTTCTGAGTTTCCTTCTCAAAATAGCATGTAAAATCAATAATCCGCAATAATCTCACAACGCACCTGTCTGATAATCTGATGGATATTGGTCAGTAGGTTTTTCTCAAAAGCGAAACTCAACTCTTTCCCGAATAATTTATTGTAATATAACTCTACCGATTTTGATGCTGCTTACAGTACTCAACAGTTTGAAATCAATACTGTATTATTGAGCACAGTAAAGTACATTTCCATCAGATAATAATGAAAAATTCATTCCTAAATCTTGTTCTATATAATTCTATAATAAAATATCTTCCATGATAATGCTGGGTTAAAAAAAATATAGAAGAAGAGTCAAGTAAAACTTTACGTGCTTGAAATATCTGTACAGAAACTCGAAAAATAAAATAATCTCATGAGATAAACCCGTTTTTTACAACATAAAATACTTTGCAATATTGAAATGACATTTACGAAACTAATTGTTTGTGATGAATATTAATTATATTGCACAAAGTCATTTCAATTCTTATTTTATGTTTCGAAATGTTCTTGCCATAAATTTCTAAATGACCGGACGTACTCCGGAAAATATCCACATTCACATTTTAGGGTCCCAATACACGAAACAGAGACACCTTTATTTCTCACATAAATTTTCACACAGTGGCTATTATTACCAAAGTCCAGGTATCTTGGAAGTACAGTCGCGTGACAAGACAAACTTCCCTATTAAGTAAATAATTACATCTATTTCATGTCCCCTTTTTCGGAATATCACCAGCAATGTCGCCACTTAATAACATGATATTCGAGTATAATTTGTTTTTTAACCTTCTATTTTCAATATTTCTGGAAAAAGAACAATGACAAGAGTTCCTGTAATTTTTTAAGTGTTTTTGTTCGGTACATTAGATTAGCCTCTGAAGAGGTTATTATCTAACTCAAGGATTTTTAATTCAGTATAATTTCGTTATTTTTAATATTGTTATCACCAATTTAGTATTAAATGCAATTGTTATCAGTATAGTTTGATAATCCATCGAGGGCAATAACGGTTTGAATTTATTTGTAAACATGCTGATAACGATTTTAATTTGAGTATTATTATTATTTACATTTTATGTGTTAATAAAACTTCAGTTGTGATGGAGTGCTTGTAAAATATTGTAAACAAGGATAACTGATTTTCAGAATTTTATAAATAAACTTGTAACGTATAGAGTTTACAGTATCTTGTTATAGCGTTAGAAAGACCCGATACCAAAAGTAACTGCTGCTCACAGTTATATAATTTCCAAGCAATATAATATTGCTGTTAAAACGACAGTTTTGCATATTTTGTTTTAAGATGAGCATCAGCAAAAGAAAAGATAATATAATTTACTGCAGAATTTTTTTTTTTTAAATTTAAGTATAATATACATCATTAATAATATTTGATACAATCATACCTATACTGAAACGTGAATGCGTTTTTCTTATTTGTGAATAAAGATGTAGGAGACTGTGAAGACAGCTATACATTAAATTCAGTGACACAAACAAAATATTTTCCCTAATGAAATGATAAGACTTGAAAAGTTTTATCAAATGAGAGATCTGAAATACTGAAAGATATCAATAATTTTGCTTAATAGTCAGCTGATCCTGTTAGGCATACTGAACAAATAAGAGTATCTTAAAACATTTATAATAAATATAACGATTTTTTACACATACATTTCTTTTAAAAAATGAAGCTTTGATTTGATGCCCACTGTAATACGAATAAACAGATATCCCTAATTGATAATGACACTTGATGTCTGTCAAAGAGCAGATAGCTGGGAATACAATACTCAATCTAAAAATATCTCCATCATGCGTTTTAAAGTAGAATAAAACCACAACTTTATATTAAACTTATTAAGATTGTTAAATTCTAAATATTTCTTTGCAATCTCTGTTTCTTTCCTGCTTCTTATTTTTCTCATAATTTATTATTAGTAAGTTATTTTTATAGTGTCGACCAATTACTGACTTTCTTGGAAGGCAGATAAAATGGAGGTCAGTAATAAAATTGTAGTTGTGTAAGATCATAATATTCTTAAAGTTACAGCAACTTCCTCAAATCAGAAGTCCGGTTTCAGCAGTGGCGTAGGTAAGGTAGGATGTATAGTTAAGTTACGAGTTGGATCTGTAATCTAGTTATTAACTTATTCATTCATTATTTAGTTACTTTTCTGAATTGGTAACAAACCATTTCATTGTGTCAAGTTACGAAACTATTCAGTATTTACTGACACTTTTTACAATTGGAGATTTTTTTTTCATCTTGTACTTAATTTCTTCTTCTATTGTAAACGACAGAAAATACATTTCCTTTATATTTATTATTCTTTTGCATATACATTAATAATTAATTTAAATAAACTATAGTATATATTCACACACTAGACTTTGAATAATACATTGTTAAAATCATCATGGACATGTCAGAGTTCACATGTTTTTTTTAACATTAATAAAAAATATCAATCACTTTTCCATCAATTTCGAAAACGCTTGTTCATAAGGTAATATTAATTTATACTGCAGTAGATGACCTTCCTGGAATTATTTGAAACTATACTAAAACATTTTGGTTTTTAACGTTATGCTATGCTAAATAATTAGAAATTAAATGTTGAGATTTGAAGGAATTAGAATCGGATGGTGTAATGAACACTGTTGCACGTTGTCTCATGGTGAACATCATTCAGTTAAGAACTATTCCTAATTTCCATGCTATTTCTAGAATATTCGTGCTGAAAAAGAATAACAAGAACATACGTTGGATAAGACGACAAGATGAGACGAAACACCGAAGAAAGAAAATCTCACAAAAAGAAAAAAGATTTTAATATTCATTACAAATAGTAGTAAGCTTTGCTTCCCGGATTCCCTTGTAAATGATGGATGAAACCAGATACCAGAATAATAATCACATGAGAATTTCCACTATTTCTGTACCAGCCAAGATCCTTCCGTGGCACCTCACAATCCGTCTCAACGTCGCCAATACTTTCCAACCACTCTGACGTCATTATTAGTGGACAATAAATAAAAAATGTTTTATTCGTTATGTGAAGAATTTTGCTACCTCCTCGGTTATGGTATAACAAGTACCATTATCAATAATGTGGGATTGTGGTAAAAGATATCTTTGTTTACTTCTAACTCTTTATCTTTGATAGAACTTCAGCCAAAAACCTCAATGTAATGTGACCATATTTTCAAAATTAAAATAGGGTTTACTATAGAATATTATTGCAGCTATGTTCTTCTACTTTCAGTACTGTCAGAAAAACAATGTGCAGTTCATTTTGGAAAAATCTATCTTTCTACATGTATTTTAACGCAGGATGGTTCTATGGGCTTAAAATGAGATGGACTTAGCGAAACTTCACATTGCTGTCCCGAATGAACAGCCCAATGATTAATTTTATCCATTTTCGATATATTTTAAAATGATATCGCTTATGTTTCTGTAACATTTTCCAAAATTTCTAAAAATTCAGAATTACAATGGAATAAGAAGATTTTTTTAAAGAAAATTTGTACAAGACATTAAAGAAACGTACATTTATGTGTCTACCTGATGTCTGTAATAATATAAAAAAGTAGGAAGATCTCATTCGTACTACTTTAATGATCTTAAAATTAGTCCATCATATTTGCATTTTCCAATTATTTTTTACACTTTATAAAATAACTGACAATTTATCTCCAGTATACATTAACTTATTTATATATTAATGGTAATTCAACGTGACAATATAACTGGAAACAAACTGCTTTATTCATTCTTTTCCGTACACAAAACCTATTATATGACAATACCATATAACTGGAACATAAATTTCTCTTTTTATTGTCTCGGCATATAGGTGTAACTCCAATTCCATGTAATCGCATGAACGCTATATAGTAATAACAATAACATAATTTTCTAACTTTTCTGGTAGCCTGATTGTGACATGTATTATTCTGAGTAAATATATTCACTGGAACGACAGCAGTTGGTAACCACCTAACAGTTGTGTTACTGAGAAATGTTGAGTTTATGGTTAAAGTATGGTTCCCGCCATATACGAAGGTTGAGGCCTTCTGCGGACTAAAGTTCTCAGAAATGTCTGTGTTATATAAACAAAATAATTGCTTTTTGTATTTAATATTTTTATTGTATTTGGAACCTATGATTATTTCTTGTATATAATGGATGTATTGTTCTAATTAGGCCTATGGTAATAAATTGAGTTTTGTGTGTTCCGCTCTTCCCCTACTGTATTTTGCATATCGAATGGTAGAAAATAAATATGAAAGTTCTGCAGTGTGCGAACTGAGCAGTTTCAAACTGCCAATTTAGAAGTCAATTTCTGCTATGCAAATTTCTAAAAAGAAAAATGAATATGTTAAACGAGTATATTTTCACAGCGGGAATAATCTTTTCCAGCACACATAAGCCATTTTACTTTCTTTGTTCTCTATTGTACTCGTTTTCCTAGAGACCGTTAAGCTGTGCTGAAAAAGATTATTCCCGCTGTGAAAATATACTCCTTTAATCCTTAAAATTTTGTTAAACATGACACAAAAAGTACAGATCTTCAGATATTTTAAAACTTTCCTTTCCAAAATTTCTTATTCTAATTTTTTTTTCTATTGCTAAATAATGTTAAGTACGAATAAAAGAGAATATATATTTGTTAATGTTTGTAGAAAAAGTACACAAGTGAAACTACTGAAATTGATTTATATAATTTATGAAAACATTGAAATTAAAGCACTTCTAACTTTTATATAAAAATAGTTTTATCTGATGAACAAAAAGAAGGGAAAAAAAAACATTCAAAATTTAATATAATTTTAGTGCATACTTAAACTTTTTTTCTATTTTTTATACGATTCATTTATCATTTTCTCAATTTTTATTTTCTAATATAATACTAATTTATTTTCGCAGCACTTTATCATTTCGTTTTACTTCCATAATTACATATAATGAAGGGTAAATTTTATGCTTATACTGAATACTGCTGATATTGAATATCAATTATTTCTAGGTAAATTTTTATATAGCGGTCGCAGCTGTTGTAATACAAATTATCACTAGCAACTGCACACTTATGTACTTCGAAATATTTCAATAAAGAGAATCTGACTGTGTTGCATACTAATTGGTTAATGTCAGGGATACTTTTGTGTTTTTTCCAAAAACAAATATGATAAATATATGCATATTACGCGGTATACTAAATGATTACATATTCAATCTAATGTTTAAAAAAGGTTATTAGAAGCACTCGTATACGATAAAAGTTTTAAGAAGCACTCGTGCAAAATGTTTACTAATGACACTCGTTTAATAGATTTCAGAAATTCCTTTATTTAAGCTATGGAATAAGAATAAAATCGTCATTCGAATAACTATACATGGTTAAAGATCAAATGACAGGCTTCTGAGTGTCTGTGTTTTATGTATTACCTTAAAGTTATTGATAATATAATTTCAAAAATTATTTTTAGTCATTTTAATTGCTGTCAGCTGCGAGAAAAACACTTTGTTAAAAAAAGGCGGAAAGGGTGTTATGTCACTTTTCTCCCAGAGATTAGTACGAAAACGGAGAATAATCGTCAACAGCAGGTAATTTGAAGCTTGAATTTTACTTCTGGTATGTATATTAATACAGCAGTGTAACACAAACAAGTTTTTTCCTGCATTCCGTTGATATATCCCGAGCGCTAAACTTTACATAGCAGTGTGACGTCATCAACATTCAAAATCAATTAACACTTATCGTCTTGTTCTCTTGTAGCTGCCGTTCTACAAGGAAATTGATATATTGGAGTTGGTTATGTATTTAATATATCCTGACGATTATGTTTATAGTAAAATATCACAAAATATGGTTTAGCCTGTCACTTGATCTTTAATAAGTTACTATAACTATCGAATTTCGTACGATCAATTCGAAATGAAATTGTAGAATATATATTCTAATATTTCTGAGAATTTCTGCTTAATTGTACATATTACAAATGCCAGTTTGA
>JAQIWE010005283.1:0-10095 GCA_034698565.1 Campodea plusiochaeta
AACTCAAGTGGCATTAGAGAAAACTTATCCGAAAACTGTGGTTTTTGACATGAAATACTAAGACAGAATCTTAAATGAAGACTGATATTTTTCGCGAAGGACGAAAATTTGTAGTTGTTCTGAAAGCTTTATTACTGATTACTTAATTTACCATATTCCAATTATTTCCGCTTTTAGGTAAACAAATATTATATCTCAAATTATAACACAAAATAATGAAATGAATCCTGATTATTATTGATCTGAGAGTATTAGTAGTGGATTATACCTATACGTGTTATTAATTCTTAATTTAGGTAAATAATTAATTGTACATATTACTTCTTATTTTAAAAAACATGCAAATAATGTATTGTATGTAAACAGTATTATATTAGCCTAGCAAAGGAAAGAACGGGTTTCCCTTCATATATTGGAACAGTTTTAACCCATTCTTTCCTTTGAAGTGTGAGAAAACCTGAAGTTCATTTACTATATTTAATTAACCGTATTCCTAATTCAAAGTTCCTTATTCATAACTAAAAAAGTCAAAATGTATCTTCTCAATTTTAACTTCCAATACATAAAATAATAATAATATATTTATGGGCCTATACCACTTTCCTGTAAGTTTCTTAAAAATGAAATGTAAACAAAAATAAATTCTATTATGATGATGGTAATATTAATTACAGAGCAAAAACGCTAATTTTAAAGAATATGCTTGTTGTATGAAATAAAATACTCCAGATACAAAATTACAGATTAAAATAGGTCTCCTTAACAACAATGTTTCCTTATTCTTTGTACACTAATTACCATACAGCTTTAAGATTTTAATTAAACCTCAAGAAAGTAATACTTTTCAATATAATCTCAAATTGCTATTGTACTTCCCATTCAAGAATATCCGTAATATGACTCCTTCTATTATGAAACTTTTCTTCAATACTTCTTCATTGCGGTATTCAAGACTTTCTTTCGAATATCGACGCAAAGAAACCTTCATTGATTTTAAACATAAAATACTGTTGGATGTCGCATTGTTCCTTTGATAAAAGTGATCAGAATGTTTATTTTATATGAATACTTTATGGGGAATTTGAAACTTGTATTGATATTTTCCGTACTGATGTACAGTATTTATTTACAATGATTTCTATTTTCAGTGTAATTGCAGCAGTATTACTTTAAAAAAATATTTTACCGTAGGGAAATGGCGTTCGATTTCAGTTATTCAGTATTTCAAATATGGCAAATGTTTTATTACACTGATGTAAATAAAGTACTGGCATTGTAAATATAATGTAAACGCCTATTTTTATCTTCCTGTACAACAGGTAAAAAATACTGTACCTCGTATTTAAAAATTAAAAGGAAACCATTCAAACCAAAATTATCAAAGTACCAATCAGCCTACCAATATTCACCAGGTAATGTCTACGGATCGTATAACAATCAATTTGATTTTGTATGTTGTAATAACGTACAGGCGGGGAGGATCAATAATGAAAAAGACAAAACTATACCAAAACAAATTAAAAATAATTATAATTGATCCTACAAGTGGAATACATTGGTTCAAAAAGTCATAAGACACGGGATACAAAGACGCACTATATTCAGTTTGATCCTAGATTTCTTCCATTGTATGCTGTTACAATATTATGAATTTGGTTCAAATTAAACTATTAATTTATTTTCGTCATACTCCCGGATTTCAAAACAAAGGTCAGTGATAAACTGCTCTACCAGCATGCAAGAAATTGTTCACTCGCTAAATACATCACTAAAACCTGCAGTCTTATAATACTATTTAATAAGATAATGCACAATATATGCACATTTTATTGCAAAGTATCATGCATATGCGTGATTCAGACATTTTTATCAAGCTTACTTGCATCCTTTATAGTGTTAATTTCAACGATATATTGTATAGATTGCTGTTAACACAATAATCAGTTTGGTAAGAAATTATTTACTTTCTATTTATTAATATAACAATATTTATTGGCAGACACAAATCCAAATTTGATCTTAGAGTTCAATCAGTTGATGGTTTATATATTGAGGGAAATGCTTCTTCTATCAAGCTGTTTGCACTATTATACAGTAATTATACAAAGGTCCTCAGAATATTTAAATTACAGAGTTGTTTGACCTCATAAAAAACTTACTGAACTTCTATAAAAAAATAAATTCGATATACTTGTACATTTTTAAAATTCCATTAATGATTGACTTTTCGTCAAAAATAAATAACATACAATACATAAAATAGCAATGAATGTGTCTAATTTTCTTTTAAAAAAAAATACGATTAGATTGGTGTATAAAAAGGATGAAATGAAAGAAAAGTTGATCTATCTTTAAACGGTTCAACAGCAAATTGAACATGTGGATAATAATAATTATAATAAGTATCTTGAAAATTCCGATACGATCATAAATACATATTGCATAGCAATCATTATTAAAATATAGCGCCACTGTTCATTGTGATATCTCGGGTTTTTACAAAAGTTTAGAGAACTTTGAATCCTTTAACTGTTATATGTTTAAAAAAAAACGATAAAATCTCTTCCGAAATGAATTTTTGAAAAAGAATTGGCTAGCTATCATAAAAAATATTCCGTATAACTTCGATTTTCTGTTGATTGATTGATCTATGAAAGGCACTTTTTGTTTTCCTGTTTTCAAAACAATTCCTAAATGACGTTAGTATAATAATAAAAAGAATAAAAACAAACTTCTCTCTTCTTTTTTGTCCCATTCTTTATGCTCTCTTTCCCATTCTATTCTCCTTATTTTCCGACAAAAGCTTTAAATATCTAAAAATAGAGAAAAAGAAGTGAACAATAAAAAAATCATCGCTCTTATTTTCCTCGTAGAAAATTCGTCTCCTGGGGTCAGAAAACTTTTACCGACAAAAAAGGGACATAGTGTATTGTGAAAAAGAAAATTATGAAGTGTATGGAGAACCTAAATAAACTTTTTATTATTTTCTTCTTTGAAGAAGTAGAAAAAATGCAATTAAAAATGTCATGAGTTTCTAAATTACAGAGAAATGTAATTAAGAATTTTAATGAAAAGCAAAATACAAATGCAAGTTTATGAATTTATAATGTGGAAATATATTACTTTGATCTTAAAATTCTTTGTGTTTTAGAAAAATAATAGGTATAGTAACGAAGATAATTATAGTTTTCTTAAAACTTATTTAGACTCACTGATTCCTAAATTAATTTAATTTTAACTAAAAAATTCTTATATTGATATATTATATAGCGTGAAAAGGAAATAATTTTTATATTATACAAATATTATTACTGAACCTTCAACCATTTTCTATATTACGAGAAATCATAATTCCAAGAAGTCGTCAATATAGGGTTTTCCATTATGGAGTGCAGAATTTTTTTTAAATTAAAAGGCTCATAGAGATAGAAAATTTTGATTTCCCTATTTCAATAATTATGAACTTTAGGTCATAGCAATTTTATCTGAATGATAATTTCGTGAAAATTTCCACTAGGACAGTTTCAATCGGAACTTGCTTTTTAATTAAATTTTCATATATTTTCAGCATAACTGCTGACTGATCTGTAATATCACAAATTAAAAGACGAAATATTCAGATTTGAGCTCACACTTTACTTGCGAATAGTCGGGGCACACGGTATCTTGAAAATAACATCAATGAAAATATTTCAGTGATTTCAAAACGAAATATTTTGGTGCCACTTGACATATAACTTTGGTGCGAGAATTTTTGCAGCTGAACTTACATTGCAGTAAAGTTATTATTTATCTGATTCTATGGCATATTGCTCAGTATTATTGAAATCTCATGTCACCATATTCATAACAATCAGCTTATTTTTCATAACAAATTCAGCTTATTTTTCAGTTCTTATTGGGTAAAGAGCCATACTGTTCGGTTTCCCGCCAAAACAGTCCTGGCGTCACATTACACCATTATTCATACTAATATTGAAGTACGTACGCTTGCCAACATAATTCAAAAAAGTGCTGACAACCAGCCCGAGAGAACATTACTTTTTTAAAACTTTCATCATGGGTAAAAAATTAATGGGTTTGTTTACCCTCCTATTCTTATCTTAAAAGGGAAAGGCGTAAAAAAGACGTAAAAATGAAAGTTGAAGAGGAATTTTTGTTTTATATTCGTCCTCAAGGAGTCTGCAGGATAAATGTTGCTTTAATAATGGATACAGTATATAGTCAGACTTGAGACTTGAATAAGGAATAGGGTGTTAGTGTGACATATATACGTTTGTCTTCACTTTTATTTTCGTGTTATATTAACTTTACCGTTTCTTTTCTTATGTTGAATTATATAAGAAGGGTTAAGAAAATTTCTGCAATACTGTTTAAAATATACTTATATGTGCCGAAATAATGAGACTTGCAAAATAATTTTAAATGTATATACTATTCGTGGTAATTAACAGATTTGATTATATTAAGGTATCTTAACTTTAATACTTCGCAACAGTTGTTAATGCAGTACGTCGTAACGTTACGCAAAACAAATTTGTATCTGCAATAAAATGAAGAATCACAAGCTATTGGCGAAATTGTAATTTCGATATAGCTGCAAGTAAACGTTTAGAATGATGTTTAACAATATTGTTATTGCATTATTTGAAATATTTCATCTACATAACTCGTGTATAAGTATGGCCACGGTTCAGTATTCTTTATATTTAAATAAAATAAATAATGCTTTGCAAATGTCTGAAAGTTGTGTCAGTACACGAAAAAAAGACTGCATTGTTTTACAGTTAATATTTTTATATACTGATGACTGAACCAGAAAAAATGGATCAATTCTGTTTAAAATTTTCATGGCATTTCTCTATGAATAGTTTTTGAACTTCCAAGTGTATAAATAGTAAATCTATTATTTGTTTTCTGAGTATAAACTAAATATTTAACTTTGTGATATCTTTCATAATAGAATCTCAATGGCACCAAATTTGACATTGACTTTTTCAAACAGTGCGATTCGAAACAATAAAAAAATCTGTCCCATATTTTCCAATACCAACTGTTTAATATTTTTTATAGGATAATCTTAAAACAAGTTAGCTAAAATTTTTTTTTTCTAGTATTATTCGATCTACAGTAATCCCTGCTGACTATATGAAGCTTTACTGTGAAAATTGAATTCGGGGTACAATAAAATTTTCATTAGCTGCTTTGGCACACAGAAAATCAACCGTTTTGACACATAGAAAGCACCGTATTTATACCGATTAAAATATAATGAAATAATAAATAAATGTGTTTTATTCCCATGCACGTACATTAAGCCAATTGGTTCGTTATACACTAATTTACGAAAAGTTACGTGGTTAATTCAGTAAGTTCTAATTGAACATCTGATAAACTGATGTTATAATATTACTTAAAATATTTATTTAAATTCGTGAACATTTTTAACCATATTTATAAATGCTGGTGTTTTATTTTGGTTTGCAAAGTTGAAATTTTTCATTCATTATTATAAGCAGCAGTTATTGCGAAATTGTCTTACGTTAGTGGTAAAAACTATTTAATTCTTGAAACATTCCAATTCAAAAATATTTATTATCGTGTGTCGTTTACCCTTTATGACACGAATTTGAACCATCCTTCAGATATTCTAAATTTGGATAAAAACCTCTCCCAGGATGAGACTGAACACGTGAATTTAAAAATAAACCACTGAATGCCCTTTAAAGTCGTATCGATAATCTTTTTTACTTTTTTTAACTCCTTTTTTTAACCTCCTTGTTCCGTCACGACAATTTCTGTCCGTCCGGGTCACGTGATATATGTAAATTACACTCAATTGTCCATGTAGATATCCACTATCGCATGCAAAGGTCAGACAAGTTAGTTTGCAGAAGGTTTAAAATGGACGGACAGTCATTAGAACGTCGGTCAAGGGAAAAGTTCATATTTTGTTTTATTGATTTACGTAGTTACTTATACATTGGATAAGGGTTTATGTTTCTATGTAATTAATATAAAGATATGCACCTTATATTTAAAAAATCAATTAATAATGAAAAATATATTGTGGGATTTCGAACCATAGTCCCCTACTTTCAGGGCAGTTTTTTGTGCTAACTACATTCTGAATATTTTAAAGCAAAGAGAAATATGAGGGGCGACCTAGAAAAGTCTATCCATGAAAGAGACTGCCAAAGAATTGCTTCACGGAATACTAATCCGGCATCTAGGGACTGTGTAGTGCAAATTACAAAAATACAAATGTTACTAGTTCCTTATTCAATAAGTTGGAAAGTATAAACCAGTGCAGGCTGTTCAATCCACAGTAGTAGAGAAAATTGTCAGGCAAGGTTTCAGTGGCAAAGCAACTTACGAAGACTTGAGCCTTACTCTGGGGTTAGATGCTTCATCATGGATTTCTTCGTAGAAACACCAAACATCCAACTTTTCATCTTGTCGTAATTGTTGAATTTAGATACATTTATTCAAGAGGTTGTAAAATGTAATAAACAATTATAAACATTTATAGTTGTAATTTGTGCTGCATACATAACATACAGTACGAAGAAAATGCTAGACTGAAAGTTGCATGTATCATACTGTACGTTCCCTATTTCTTATTAATCTATACTGTGACTCACAATTTACTTTTTTTGTCACTAGTAGTATTAGTGTGACTGTGAATTTGAAGGTTTCTTTTCCATATTATGAAAAAGCATTCACTTTCCAAGGCTTGTTTCAAACAAAATTTATCTCCTTAAACCTGAAAAAAAATTAGCGGGAAGCCATCTTTTCCAACACACATATCACGTTTTACTTCCTTTGTCCACTATTATATTCGTTTTCCCTAGAAACCGCTAAGCTGTGTTGGAAAAGATGGCTTCCCGCAAGAAAAAAAATACCCCTTTAGAAAAAAATACACCAATCACACAAGAAATCAATTCAGTATTCTAAACGTTTCACCTAATCACCTTCAACAATGATAAGGCTTCATCAGTAGTAGAAACAATTGCAATTGAAAATTTGAAGTTTAAAGAACTGAAATTATTTTGTAATTAATATTCAAGTATAAGCGTTTAGAAAACAGAACTATTTTCTTGTGTGGCAGATTGGTATAGATAATAAGTATTGAAAAACTTACAATACGACTGTGCCAGAAAATCTCAGAGCACGTTTATATTATGTATATATTGATA
This sequence comes from Campodea plusiochaeta, assembly GCA_034698565.1. Taxonomy (NCBI): domain Eukaryota; kingdom Metazoa; phylum Arthropoda; class Diplura; order Rhabdura; family Campodeidae; genus Campodea; species Campodea plusiochaeta. The sequence goes on from JAQIWE010005283.1 coordinate 7,200, forward strand.
CATTTACAGAGATCGCCTTGGAAAATTCATTACTCTACTCAGAACTAGCATTCTACCAACGTGCCAGAAAATAAAAAATTGAAGAAAAAATACCATACAAGTTACATTTTTATAAAAATAAGATAACCTTTCTGTATTTACTATTTTACAATAATGAAAAATTATTTCAGTATTAAAAGTGAAACACAAACTCTTTGAAAACTACTTATATAACTTAAAAATGATATTGAGTTCCATAAAATTTATAATTATTATACACAAAACTTTAATGAATCACGGCTTCAATCATCGGCATCTAAACCTACGCTTACATTATCAATATATCTTTAAACCACTATATTAAAGATTTGAGCTTGTAAACTAAGCCACACCGCCACTGTTAGTTATTAATTTTAATTTGCTCTAACAACTAGTTGATTAATTAGCTTCATTAGCGATTACACATTGTCCACTTGAGTCAACAAGAGTGATTATGAACATGGTGTTCATTATGTAGCTCTACGTGTTTATTTTTACACAGTTATCTACAAAGTCCGGTTTATATCCCCACTTCTCTATACCGTCTATGATCTATTTTTATCGAATCGATATCGTTATCGTTGTGTAGTTAGCTCCGCGGGAGTTGACGTAAATCAAGAAAAAAAGAAAGAAAGAATGAATCGAGTGTGATATACACAGTGGGTCATTAATGGTTTGGTATTAAGAAGGTTTTAGTAGTATTAGGTTCGGGTTTTCCTTGTTTCCCATTGAGAAAAAAGAGGTGTTGCAACAGCACGCACATATAAAAAGTGGAAGTTATGTAATTTTTATAATCGTACTAAACCAATGATGAAGCTTTGTAAATTTGAGTATTTCGTAAATACTAAAATTATCTATAACCTTATTTATTAAAAGTAAATAGTGTTTTCTATTATAAAAGCAATGTTTAAAACCATAAATCAGTATGTTGTGATATATACTACACAATTCCAAAATTATACTGTGATTGTAGAATCAGCAGGAAAGCTTTATGAATTAAGAAGTTTAATAACTTTATTTGCATTATTATAATTAGATACTGTAACATTTGTGATCCCCTTGAAATATAATTTCAATAAACCCCTCATCTGACCATTAGATCAGCAAAAACAACAACACATCAATCATTCAGTGAATTTTCAACATTTTTATTAGCCAGAAAACGGCATGATATCCATCTGAAGACTTTTCAAACCATACGAATTCAGTAAAAATTCATATTTATTTCAATCATTTCTGAGTGTGAATAACTTTGTATTGTTTATTTATCCAAAGAACTGACTATTGTATACATTCAGCTACTCTTTCACCTATATAATCATCTATAGCTATAACCCTTCTTTATTTATAAAACAGGCTACCTTCTACTTTATCCTAAAAGCAACTTTAAATTTATATCCGCGCGTAATAATAATAATAAACGAAAGGCATACAGTACATCCCTTTTGTAACACTCTATAGAGAAAGAGAATTAAAACATTATTTTATAAGAATAAGAATAAACAAAAAATAACATAAATGATTATGATAAACTATTACTATATGTATATGAACGACGGGATTGAAACTTAATATTTGATATTTGAACTTTTTTTTACCACCAAGATCAAGAATTTCATAATCGATTCATTAAGCACTTCGGTCCTTAAGCCGCCACTGATGATGTAGAATGAAACACACTCCATCAATAGGTGCGAATTACACTACTGTATAATACATGAAATGGAGCACATCATGATCGTATAATATATACAGTGTAAACATAAAAAGTTTCCAAACTCTAATTTCCGTGATTGGATAATATAATACAACAGAAATTGTCAATGGTATATTGAAATACTGTATGTGATGTGGGTAGCAGTTACCGTGTATAAAATAATATATGTGATGTGTGTATAGTTACCGTGTAGAATGAAAATTTAACAACGTGTTGATTCGAGAATTTCAACGGTTAAACAATTTGTTTCCTTCATAACAGGTTGCGAAATTTAAATGAACTGTATTTTTAACTGACTTTTTTTCTAATGTAAAGTTGTCGATTACACTGAATACAATTAATTAAAAATTTATAGTTTGCAACATCTAGTAATAATATTGAAAAATGTAACTAAATTGTAATTAAGAAGCTTTGCATTAACATTCTGCCAAGGAATGAGCTACCAATTTAATATCAAATAAAACAGTGAGTGCAAATTTCAAGATCGCTTTTTTAATTCTGATTACGAAAAGTAGAAATGTTAAGCAAATTATATGATTCAAGGAAGTGTTTGGTTGAAAATATTATAAATTGAAAGATTTCGGATGATTTTGATTTAAAATACTCTAGTAAGAAGTAATCTGATTTTATCTCGGGTTTTATATAATTACTCTGATTATATTTTATACTGTTTCAGAGGAGGTTTTCAAGTCAAAATTAAAGTCGGCCTGGGTTATTACTCCTTCAATATGTTCTGAATTACGCATCGGCACTTTCGTTCATTTATTTAAGTATTTGTTCAAAAGTAATCACATTGATATGGACATTATAATAATGAAGGATATTCTGTGTATGGTATAGAGGACCACTTTTGATGCGGATGTGCGTGTATATGAGGAAAAAATTGGTTAGTATTGTATACCTATTAATTATCATTGGGTATAATATAAGAATGCAGCAGTTTCGGTACATAAACATAAGATACGGTTGAAACACATCTATACATATATATATAACGATATATATAATTGAGTTTGCTTGTCTGTTTATTCCCAATGTTCTCAGGAACTATAAGTCCGATTGAGATGAAATTTCATGTAGTGATGGTAGATCTTGGCTCAGAATAGGTTTTTAGCACATTAAATAGCTGGTAAATGAAATCCGAAATTTTGACTTCCCAAA
>JAQIWE010005284.1:0-10095 GCA_034698565.1 Campodea plusiochaeta
GTTAGAAATTTTCAGAAGTTATTTAGATTCATTAAAACATCATTTATTCAAAATTGCAAGTTTCTGTAATCAAAAATGAAAAAGTGCGATGTCGACTACCCTTTCTGCAAGTGAACATTATCAATACATGTATTTTTTACATATTCACTGATTCACTCACAGTAAAATCGTAATAGCGTAATGTGATCAAAAAAGTTTCTCCATATTATTTTGGTATGGTGAAGCCACAATCGTATGAAGGCAAATTAGGATAAGAAATTACGAGTATTATTTTACATATAAAAGATATTTACGAATATATAAACAAAATGAAAGTATATTTACGTCTTCACTGATTGCACAAATTCATGATAACCTATTCCTATGTACATTATAAACCTCTTGAGAGTCTTGACTGATACGAAATTAATGTACAATAATTCTGTAGAAGGTATACAATCTCACATGTCAAAGAATTATGCAATTTTATTCTCCACGCATTTCGTGCTGATACGTCATTTGAACTCAATATGTCACTACTCCAAAATTCTTCTATAAATTTTGACTGATATAGCAAGACTATAAACCGTTACATAAAAATGCCCCTCTCGAATTATAACAATCACAATAAGTTGTTTTTGAAAAGTAATAAAACTATAAATTCTCTTTATCGACTTTTATTAGAATATAAAAGTTTTAATTTACTGTTATCAGTACCTTTTTAATCTAAGTTATAAAAGGAAAAGGAAAAGAGTCGCCGAAAACTTAATTGAGACAAAGGAAAGCTCTTAGCCTATATTGAAGAGAGCTATAAACGCATCGTTGCCTTCTTAATTAAATAATGATGAAGAAAAGAAGTTTCGACGTGATATCTTTAGTCACACGATGTTTCATATAAGGATGACTTCTTGACAAAAAATTAACACTTTTTCCCAACACCAGCATGAAACATAATTGTTAATTTTTTTCCAATCTTTTAATTCTTAAGTGATAGCAGCTGCTTCATTAATTTCGAAGTGGACGACTTAGAAAACTTCTTTTTTTTATTCTTAAGTAGGTGTTAGAAGTTGTCGATCTGTTAGGATGATAATATAGTTATTAGAAAAGATACGTATAGAAGACATGTATCATTTTCAGTAAATGGATTCCTCTGTAAAAAAAAATCATTTAACTTTTATATGTGTTATCTAATAACTTTGAGTAAAATATAACTATGAAAATATACATTCAATGTTAATTCATGTTTCATCTTATTTCACAGTTATTTTTAACAGAGACACCATTATTATTGGGTAAATACAATAACATTTTCTAGTAATTATGACGATCATGTTCCAATATTACAGTTAAAATAGACTCCTTTAAATTGTACTCAATAATATTCAAAAACAGAAAAAGAATATTTTGATTTACACTCCATGAACAGGAAACACCAAATATTTTTCCCTGAAGCGAAGTAAATTCTTTCAGTTAGTGCTACTATTAAATTTCTTGGAAAAAAGAACGAGTAAAAGTTAATAATTTAAAGTAAGGAATGACATTATTTTGCAAAAGCTGCAGAAAAATGTATATTATACTTTCCGGAGATCATAAAACTCAGAAATTGTGTGATGTTTTGGACACTTATTAGGTCATCAGTGTTTCTTTGAAGAACATTGTATTATTTCGCAAACCATAACTTAATTTCTAGTTTTTATAACAGCCATTCTTAATTTATGTGACAAATAAAGCAAAAACTTGCATAATTTTTAAACAAGTCTGATTACAGAGGCTGCTATTCTAATTGGGATATTTCGCACACATTGAGTTCACTTTATATTTACAAGTTTAAAAATGTGAGAACCTGTCACTCGTAGAAATTGGAATAACAAAATAATAAAAGTATATTAATGCGATTACGTAAAACAGGTACATTGATATCTCAAATTGTTTAGAGTATACAATAATGAATCATGTTACTTTGTATATTGTATTAAATAAACAATTAAAAATGACTAGTTTTCCTTTTGCATTCATTAAAAAAAGTAATTTTTCATGTTAATAATTTTATTTTTTATACTTCTATATTTACTTGATTGGAAAGTTTAAAGTAAACTTCCGAATCTGAAATGAATCGGAATAATTGTAAAAATGAAAATTTGCATTTCTATTTTATGTGTAACTTCATTTCAATGTGAATTCTGAGTAGTATAATTTAAATCAACTATCATTTTAATAAATAGATAAATAAATTGTTTTGTACCTTTCACGAAAGGAAAAATATATACAGAAATTGTTTCCACTGTATAGAATAAATGAAAATTAACCGTAACTACACAGCTTCATATACAGAAACGAACGCCATAATGATCAAGAATGCATTCATATCTAAAACATATCTTGAAGAATATGAAAACTCAAATTGAACTCTATACCAACTCCTGAATTGAACTCTGTACCAACAAAAAAAATCTGCTAGTCCATATTCTAGTGTAGGTGTGATGTCTCTAAATTGAATGCAATTGTGTAAAGTTGTTTTGATACCAAATTACCCCTGTCCAAACGGCATGAGAAGGATATAAGGTTGAATGGAGACACAACAAACATCATTGGTTTTGGAGTGATGAATAATCACGCGTGACAATGATACTCAACTAAAAGCATGCTTCACTGATTCGATAAACTCACAAACACAACCCGATAGTGGATACTCATTAAGAACAGTAGCTGGGATGGAGTTGGAAACAAATTAAAGCGAAAACATTCGTGAAAATAAATCATACCATTCAATACATGGGTTAATCAAATAAACTTTAATGATGCTTATAGAAGGAGTCAAATTATAATGTACGAGGTTTGGTAGAAAAGTAATGAGACTGGCTGTATAAAACTATTCATTGTCAATTTTATTGAAAATGGATCTTACCATCTTCAAGGCTGGTCATTTGAGGATGTACATATCAATTTTGGTGTTGTTACCACTCCTGGAAATAATGCTACAGCTCTTTAACTGACACTATCTCCAGTAACTACGTCACAGAATTTGTTATTTAGCTGACGGTTTTAATTCGAAAATAAAACTTAATTTATTTTTTTTCATTTTGAGAACAAAAGATAGTTATACGGATTCACACCACATGATAAGAATGTTCTGATACCTGTATATCACTTAATTGCCTTTTTAGACCTAAAACTCAACGTAACTGAGATTATTGTGTTGCTGTTGCTGTGGTTCATTGTTTGGTAATCACTGATTTCAGTATGGAAGCAATACCGTTTTCACTCAAGAACCTCATGGCAATAAATATGTTTGGTGGCTTATAGAAACAACACATCAACATGTTGATTATTAAATAAAAGCATGAATATCAAAACCATTTTGAATCTGCCATTTCTACTTTTTATTGATCTTCGATGTTTTTGTGTTTCATGGTTCTCAGTTTAAGTTGTAGGTAGCACCAAAATATTATTTTTATTATCGTAATAAGATCTCCAAACAAAATCCATGTGAATTTATTTTCCAGTCACAAAAATAAAATAAAAACTAACATTTCTTCAAACTGAAACTGTTGACTGCTAACAAATTCTGTGACATAGTTACTGGAGAGAGTGTCAGTTAAAGAGCTGTAGCATTATTTCCAGGAGTGGTAACAGCACCAAAATTGATGTGTACCTTCCCAAAGGACCAGACTTTAAGGTGGTAAGATCCATTTTCAATAAAATTGACAGTGAAGAGTTTTATAGAGTCAGTCGCATTACTTTCCTACCAGACCTCGTAGATCAATGGATTTTAGGTTAACTGTACTGGAGATGAGTTCGGTTCGTTTAATTTTGATGTTTTGTTATAACTTTGATGTTAAACGCGTTATCCAATATACACTGTATTTACATATAAAGTTAATTTAATTAATTCTGTATAAGATAAATAACATAAAGATATATCAACTGGACTTTGGTCAAATATTTTCTGAAAATAAAAAGAGGAACAGCAAGTAAAAATGAGAGAAAGAAGAAGAAGCAAAGTCTGTAATGACAATTTTGATGAAAATCTCTTTTTTATTATAATGATTTCCCTATTGATTTTAATCACAAGATTTGCAGAAAAATATTATGCTATTCTAATTCCAACACGTGTTGTAGATTTCCAGTGATGTATCTATTCTATGCAGTGTCAAAATCCCTGTGAGAAATAAGATATCAAGTGAGTGGTAGAGTGTATAATATAGGTAGAAGGATTGTGTCTACAGGTATTCTAATGGAACTAAAAGCATCTTTTACACCACCAGAAGTATACTTCCAGGGACGGAAAGTTATTATAGAGGTATAACTAAATGTATAAGTTCGACTGAATGTTGTATAATTATGGTGAACTGCCTATATATAATATTCCTTCACTGATTCTGTATCAAAATGTTTCTTAAACATTTGTATGTGAAATCTCCATTTTTAGTTCAAATAATTTTTTCAAGGGGAATTTCTAGGACTAAAATAAATTAATAACATCTGTATGATATTCACTACATTGTTCCATTAAATAGTATAGTCGAAAAATATACATGCACGGTATTTAATGACGCATTTTTGCTTTGATGTTTATTTTAATATTTTATTCTTATTTTTTTTTAGAAGAAACTGAGATTCATTCTTCATTCGAAACAGAGTAAAGAGGAAATTATTCCAGTAAATTTGTATTATTTTTACGGGAATTTTTGTCTGGTACATTTTATGTACTGATAGTAACTTAGCATTCGTTTATCAGTAAAATTATCTAAAAATATAATAGTATTTCCGTTGAAATTTTCGTATATGAATCCTTTACTATAAAATACAATAAAATCCTAATAATGCAAATAAAATTCAATACCCTATAAGCAAAATTTCCCGATTCCAAATCTATCTAAGACCAACTACAAAAATCCGTCCCTGCAGCATCTCTCCAATTCTCCAACCGTATATAAATGATAAAAGGAAGAAAGATCCATCAAAAGAAGAGTTTGGGAAGACTAATGATCCCTTTCACAATTTCATATTATTACAACTTAGAAACAACTACATACAAATGTATTTTTACTACATTATGAACCCTTACAATTATCAGTGTAGAGTATTACTGGAATTTAGGAAATTACTCTTTTAACAATATTAATTTAAAGTAAATAATAGGTGCAGAAAAGAACAACCACTGCGGGTGGCACACACGCACATTTGAAAAGTTCACAGATTTTTAAAGAAAAATGGTTTCGAAAAAATTCTTCATATTGTTTTTTCCTATTATTTGAATTTCTGCGTACATTATTTATTGCAACTTTTATATAAAAGCAATGAGTTATTTTTTGTCTTTCTTGTATGAATTAAATGATTATTTCTATTAACCTGTATCCATGAAATAATATTCACTTTGTCATTATACGGACTTTGTGTCATATATACGATTTTCGCCTTCTTGCTATCTAAAACATTGTAACTAAATACTTTAAATTAACCAAATTCATGTGAAATAAAATTAAATATAACACAAATAAATCACTTGTTTTCATCATTGGTCGCATTAAGTATCGACTGATTTGTAAATTTGTGTTAATTTTTCATTACACAAGCATAATAACAACAAACAATACATAATACTCTAAGATAATCAGCTTAATTTCCATTCACAAAATACAGGAAATACAAGGAATTAGAATAAAACATAATGTGAAGAAAACCGGTAGTTTTGTTTTTCCTATACCAATATATCCTAATTTAAATTAAGGAAATGACCATAAAAGAGACTTTATATAAATATACACACATTCAAATTAATATCCCAACATTAAAAATAAGTCTACTAGACATTAAACTGTCACATTTAATGATCTAACCGGAGATAATAGCCTCAATTACTTTTTAATTATAAATTTTACTTGACAATAAATATAAGTTGTTTGAGAATTTGTGTAATATAATTATTTAAGTTGTAGAGAAGCGATATTACGGTTTCCTAATGTAATAAAAAGGAAATTTCCATTCCGTAATTGTCTTCAGTATAATGAAGAAGTTGAAATTGAGTTGCTTATAAATTGACTTTTAATAGAAGTCTTAATTGAGTGATTGAGAGAAGACTTATAACCTTTATTATTCAATTATTATTGTCGTAAAATGAGAAAAAATGTTTATGCATTGCCGCTCCTAAATTTTGTCTTTCATATATTTACACTTTTACACATAATATATGAAACTATTAATAGGGCTGAATAACTGTTTGATGTCATGTTATTTACTGGATTTCCCTATTGATTTATTCAATAATTTGTTAGTTCCTCCAACTTATAATGAAGAAGTTCGTAATTATATATTTAAAATGTGCATATTAAATCGAATTAAATATATCATTGTTGAAGTAAAACATATTGGTTTTGTTGTTTTGAGTTAACGTGATTTTATTATTATTATTTACATTTTTTCAATGATGAATATAAGTTTAAGTAAAGTCAGATGTTTTTATGTCAATTGATTCCTAACCATAAAATTACTAAAAAAAATCGTCGAATACATTCCAATTCTCAGCGCTATATACAGTATAAGAAAAGCTAAACTCATTCTGCTATTTAATAGAAGGGCTACAATGGTCCATTATATTTCGTGTTAAAGTACTAATTATATAACTCATGACACGAATTCCAAAAATATCAAGTTTTTCTGACACACATGGAACCTTGTCAACCCCTGACCAAATCCACTCGACATCTATTTACAAACCCAACTTCATAATTTCTTGTCAACTTTTGTCATGAAGACTAAACACGATACTCAAAAATACTTAAAAGTCCTCGTGAGAGAAAGATTAAACGTTAATTATCATACGTTTTAATCTCTAAAACTTTCATTTTTTCACAGTTGGATACAAAAGTGCAGGAAAAGTTTTTTTCTTGATCTGTTTGATTTGACAGGCATGCTCGCGATCTCTGCATTCCAACCCTAGACCTATTTAGCAGTCTTCTTATTATAAAACTGCTGTCTTCGAGATACGTGGTACATTTTTTTTTTCAGTGTAAAACACAAAATGTACAGTAACTTCTCAAAAATTCATCCTTTTGAAGTATATATTACGTATAATACCAGTTCTGGTAGATATAGCAATGTTTTTATAATAACTTCAAAAGAGTAACCATCAAGAAATATATGAATTTTATTAAAATTAATATTGAAATAATGGAAGAGAAGATATTTCTGTTACCATATCGAGGCAGAACAGCTCTTGCGATGTAATCCAAAATGCAGTCTATCAACATCTGATTTCAGAATAATGAAGTTGATACAAACTATAGATTAAATAATTGAAATAAACATTGTTTTTCTATAACTATCAGGAGCAAATATTACAAAATACACTACGACTGTTCGAGAACAGTATTTTCTGATTTGGAAGTTGTACCTTAGCAATCACGTTTCTACTAATCTTTTATTGTATAGTCAGTACTTGCAAAAGAACTTGAAGAAAACTCCGGAATCCCATACCCGGAAACAATAATCTATTCCTTTTTCCTTAGTTTCTACTACAATTCCAGAATATCACTGTAAGAATCCAAGTGAAGTGAGCAGTGACATCAAAATTATGAAACCTCTTGTGAAAAGTGGTTGTACGCGTAGGGGAACCTCAACTAACATCTGCTAAGGTTCCATTGCATTTTACTATGAGGAAAATAAAATTATTCTTTCCAACAGCTACAACAATATAAAACATTGTAGAGGGTTAGAAAAGGGGGAGAGAGAGATCATCTTTCTCGTAAATTAAATATTTTGAATAGAATATATTTCTCTCACTCGTGTTATATGGAAGTGGTATCTGAGGGAAGGGATGTTGATCATTATTATGTAGAAGGGAGGAAATAGTTACGAAGGTTTTTTTGGATTTGAGTTTTGAAAATACTTTTTGCTTTTAGGAATTAAGAAAATCGTTGCCATTGTGATTGTCAATTAGCTGATGAATATCTTAAAGCAAAGTGGATGCAATGACATTGAATGAAACTGATTATATATATTGGTAGCTTTGAAACTAATTTAGATGGTCACAAATTATTCGTATATATTAATTAGGATAACAATAAGATTTATTTGCAGATAGAATTATAAATATTATGGAATATTTTTTTAATTTCTTATTCGAATAATTAACAGACCTGTTAATGAATCTACTATATGCGTAATTTACCAATAGGTGTTTTTATTTTTTTATATAAGTTTAGTCTTATAACTATCACAGTAATACAATAATAGCTATATAATATATACAGGAAAAAATCATTTTCCATAAGAATAGTATCATTTTCATGCAAAATTATATTCTCATACTGTACAAGCCAATCAGTTGGCGTCATTACTTCCCACTCTCTCTAACCTTTTATTTTTCCTAAGGATGTTCCGATTTCAATGAAGTCAATACCATCCTAAATAAATACGCTCTACTTTTAAAATCAGCAATTCTAATTACAACTTATAAACAATGAAAATGAGAAAGGACAATGATGATCAATGTCATCGTAAAACATTAGTTCCTATTGAGACCGAAAGAGGTGTTGACTAATTTTCCTCATTTTGCATTCATATATAATTATCTCTCATAGTTTAGCATTCGGAAATAAGTACGATAATTCACAGGTGGAGTTTAATATGCTAATTATAGATTTTAAGTGATAGAAACGGGTGTCGTCAACAGCGTGTATTAATAAAATGAATGATTGATATATAGTATATATTATAAATAAATTTATTGAAATTGAATACAGATATGAGAGCATTGTTTGCATATATCGTATATCTGCGAAGGATGAACCATAATTAGTTAAAGACCTCATTTAGATATATTTTATAGTTAGTTGGACCTGCCCTATGTAATTGTTCACTTTTCATTGCTGCATAATGCTGTCTCTTATTACGTCTGTATGATATTGTGTTCTTTGGTTATCCTATCTCTGTGTGTATAATATATCAAATTATAGTATTTATTCCCAATATAATTCTATCGTGTCACTAATCTTCAGTGCGTGTGAGTGTATGACAAATGAAATTTTTTTGAGAAAAACTGTAGTTGTGAAAACTCCTGCCCTTTATTGTCAGCAGTTTTTATTGTATAGAACAGCAGATTACCATTTCAAACTTTAAAGCTATTTGTCTACGAAATGTCGATACCGCAAAATTGTTCTTCTTTTTTCATTGAAATATCAATTTGCCAACGGTTACAGTACTTTTGACAGGCATTAAATTCCATATACAGAGATATAAAACCTAAAATTTCCTAATACTACATAATACCGTACTGTATGCATTCATTCATTGCAGTGGAGAAATTATGGATCCAGAAAGTACCCTTCAAAACTTTTCCTTTTGGACGAAATTATACTTTATCGTTTCTTTTGCATATTTGCATGACCCTTTAATCCGAATCGCATGATTACATGTATTATCGGAGAATATTATTTCTTTCAAATACTCTTATTCTCTCTCTACTTATATTACACAACTTCAACTCAATGATGATTCTATTGAATTATGTACATGTATTATATGCACCCAGCTTTTTATAAAGCAATGAAAAACTTAGATGAAATAGAACATGAAAATAAAGTAATTGAACTATTTGTGATGTCTCTTTTATCGATAGAGAAAGAATAGAGTAAGAAATTATTTCACTTTTCTATGCACGATGGGAAACGTCATTGCTTATCTGAATGCTTGTAATAAATTACTGAAACACGTAAGTTAGACATTGAAGAAAATAAACGTTGAATGAAAAATTACTAAGGCTAATTCTTTATGTGTACATGTAGTTACTTAATGTACTATTATGTGAATTACTGTTTTTGTAAACAGGAGAAATAAAATTATAATAAAAAAAATCAAAGTTCGTCCCCCCATTCATTCTATATACAAAATAATTTAATATCAATGTTACTAAACTGCATCAAAGGATTTACATATATTATTTTGTTGATTTCATGAAAAAATAATATAACCCTACAAGTTCATCACAGCACAAGGAGTAAATGTATAGGATCAGAGATATTTCAATTAAACTATTGAAATTCAACGTGGAAACCTCCTGACTGCATATTTAGTAATAGTGTAAGAGTTGGAGTAATAAAGCAGCCAATATGATTT
>JAQIWE010005285.1:0-10094 GCA_034698565.1 Campodea plusiochaeta
ATTGTACAGTTGATAAAGCCTTTTTATTAATAAAGGTGAAACGTCCTGAAGCTAATTAGTTTGTTTCGTATAAGTTGTCAGACCCAAGAAATATCTTAAACATGAATACGTCACTTAATCTCCGTACGAGCATACTTGATATTCATAATTTTGCTATACGATACATTTGATTCAGTTGTAAATGTAAGATAATGACAGTACAAAATGACAAATAATTCGGATAGATTTTTGATTCATATCTCATGACAAAAGATCATATTTCAAATTACTTCATTCCTTTACACCAAATAATATTTAAAAATGTAAATGAAACAAAATGACTCGACTTCAAATGGTGTGATGTAAATATATTAAAATTTAATGACGCATAACTCGATTTACTGAAATGATACAATCAACAGTATACTACCGCCATTAATAATAGTGTCATCACCGAGAAACATGTCGTGATTGTTACACGACAATGAAGTACATCCGCTCATGTTTTACATTACTGATTTAAAAAACTGATGACCTTTGCGCAATCGACCCTGCCAAAAAAATTCAATATTTATTAAATAAAATATAATATTTCAAAATCAGTTCGGGTGTTATATTATTATAATTGTATAGATTTTCTTCATTTAGAAAAGTGTTCGCTGAAGGTCGTCTACTTTATTTCAAAGAAGTCTTTGAGAGTTCTTTTCCATTGTCAAGGTGCTTTTGTACTTTTCACCAACTAGGAAATAGTGTGCTTTTGAACGTGTAGTCATGACTCACTCGTAATATAATAAGGGATGGAACGCTATATTGTAGGGTTTACTAAAAGCTGTTTTATCAATAAATGTCAAGTGATATGTATAGGAGTACATGGAGTAAATTTTTAGTTTTCTTTTATGACTGGTTCTCGGAATATTATGTAATTTGACATAAAGGAAATGAAGAAATTCATTCTTAATCTAATATTTTTTCATGTACTTTTGTATATTCAAAAGATGAAAAGAATGACAAAATATCAAATAAATGCATAATAAACCTTTATTGATATTTCAGAGTGTAATGTTCTCCATTCAAAATCAGAGCAAACTAAAATCAGATAATAATTTCGAAAGAATTTATTATACTGGAGCATTCTCTCTTGCACTGAAGCATATAATCAAATTCAAAATATTTGATCATTTTCAATTACAGAAGTTATGAAATTTTAATGTATTTGTCTGTGTTGCAAAAATTACTTCTCAGATCATTAGATATTTTTATATAACATATTCTGATAGTTAAAAGCATAAATTTTGGACTAATGTACCGATCTATATGACTTACCTAAGGTTCTTTCAATCTGACCAAAATTTACCAACCTATGGAAATCATACGACCAAAGAACTCAGTCAATGTAAACAGATATTGAAAATAAAATACTACAGACATTACAATATATCGTGTAATCTGAAAGCAAAAAATCTAATAAAGATTTCATTAAGATAAATAATAATTTTCTCATTCTTCCAGGTTCCAGATGGCGAGTAAAGGAATTGACGTATAAGGTTTCAAAATATCCATCTAAAATTCGTCAAAGTGAAGTAGATGAGGAAGTGAGGAAATCATTCAAAGTAAGTTCATACTTCAAAATATATTTGAAGGGAAAAAAATCAAGTGGGTTCAAAAAGGGTTAGTGCGTTTTATAAGGGGAGCTCTGTTCTGTGGAATTGGGGCATTTCAAATTGAGAAGGAACTTCTGTCAGATTTTTAACTACAACCAGAAGTGCTAATAACGTATTTAATGATAATTCTTCTGATAACGTAAAAATAAAAGGAGTTATCTGACCGTGGAAATGTGGAAGTCGAAAGCTGATTTATAAGGATTTTTAGTATACAGATGAGTACAGGAGTAACAAACCAGACAGATTCGCTCAGATAAATTTGACATAAAATGACATATAATGCAGATACCAACAGTTTTATTTTTCATCAGCTTCTAAAAATGGTTCATACTTTTTAAGTATATAATTTTTATATTTCGATGAATCAGTTTCAGTCTTGAGTATACGTAGTAGAGGTTAATGTATAATCTTTTCTGGAAAGTTCCTATTATCCTCTCAAATATATTCAAATTCAAATTGTTTATTGTCCCATATACAACAGAAAAATAATCCATAGAGACATTATTTTGAGAAAATTCAACAGTTCGCTACAATCAATACAGAGTTAGAGAAATACATGTACGGTAATAAGTCTATGATAATATACAATTTTGATATACTGGTACATCACAGCATGTATTTTAAGATTATTTTATGCAGAACTTCCATGATTGTCTGATATAAGTATCAATGTAAACAAAACATCTGAATGTGGAGAATAACATTCTTGATGGAAAGGAATTGAAAAGCCTTTATTTCGATATCATAGTAAAAAAAATTATCTTTATCGAGTATTGCGGTTATGGCAATAGTACGATTACTATAAAATTAAACAACTTATACCAGTTTTATCTAGAAATATATCCAATACGGATATGGTTATATACTGTGGTCAAAAGTTATGGTTGAGCTTCTGTATTATGTTACTTACGCACAGAATAAAAGTAAGGTCGTTTATAAAATTGTAAAAAGAGATATTAAAAATTTCGTGACGAACTATTTTGTGGGGATTTTTCAGCTTGAGTCATGTATCAAAGTGTAGATAACCTAAAATAATGAAATATGAAAATATAATATGTATACCACCCTTGTCATAATTATATACGCGCTATTCTAACAATAAGTATTTTATATCCGTTTGGATGTTTGAATTTCCTTTTAAAATTGTAATAATTAAAATGAATATCAAATATAAATGACCAGTGAAATTTTCAGATTTTTATTTATTCTTTTTTCGACCAAATGTCTTGCTTTGATATCTTGTCATTTTCATCGCTTGCAGCAATAAACATCGGAACAACGAGCTATTTTTAACTGACATTCAATTACTTAAAGTAAAGTAAAATAATTTACGACGGTGCCAAATTGGATAATATTGTTTCATCTCAAAAATAGACTGTGAAATCGAAAGCAAATTCCTGGTCAAATATTCATTGTTTATTCTTATACCATTACTTCAACAAGCAACTGGATTACGATACAATTAAATTCATGTAAAAATGTAATACAATTTCATCTTATTATTTTCTATAAAAGTTTATATTCTTAATAATTACTTTGTTCGTGTGAATGCAGCAAATCTTCATTTTTCCTCAAAGCATTGCGCTTTCACAGTACTAAAATTCAATGAGATCGTTCTGAAATCACAAATGCTAATTTCCTGTAGCTCCATAGAAACATAGTGAATGTAAGACTCGTTTTGTATCTAATACATCATTCTGTTCTTTTCCAGGCTTGGTCCGACTACACCGACTTAACATTCGTCAAGAAAACATCTGGCAGCGTCCACATTGAAATCCGTTTCGAGAAAGGCGAGCACGGTGACGGTGACCCTTTTGACGGTGTCGGTGGCACCTTGGCGCATGCGTACTTCCCAGTTTACGGCGGCGACGCTCATTTCGATAACGACGAATCGTGGTCGATTGATTCGCCAAGAGGAACGAATCTTTTCCAAGTGGCGGCTCACGAATTTGGTCATTCACTCGGTCTTTCACATTCGGATGTACGATCAGCGTTGATGGCACCTTTCTACCGCGGGTACAAAGCAGGGTTCCAATTGGATAAGGATGATATTAGTGGGATTCAGGTAAATATTTTTGTTAGATGAATACTAGAATATTATATCTCAAGAAATTCTAATTCTTCTAATGGTGAAATATTGAGACTGTTATAATGCTTCTCTTTTAAAAGAGAGAGAATAGTTAGTTCAAGCTCACAGGTCCTTGATTCACATTTGTTAAGTTTGTAAAAATGTATTAATAAAGACCAATAAATAACTGTATATAACTGGTAATATTTCGACATTTATGTAATATCATTATGTTTGATAATGATATTTCATAAATGTCGAAATGTTACCAGTTATATAATTTTTATTACTCCAATTTGACAAACTTAACAAATAGAGAGAGGGAAAACACCATAAAAAAATTAAAGTCAAACTTCCATGAATTGAATCTGTGTTTAATAAAACTAATTAATAACTTTAACTAAGAATCCAGTAGTTTTTCAGAATTACTTTTCAAACCGGTGTTAGAAAAAATCTGGGGAGACAAAAAATTTCTACTTACAATTCTAGATTCAAAATCAAAATTAAGTAACTGCTTGACAATGAGTTTGTATTGAACTTGAAAGTTTTTTATTGTCTGAGATCAGAGACATTGCAATATGAAACGAAATAATTTTATTATCAGTTGAAGTTCATTAAATAATATTATACAACATCCCAGTCATCATAATTATCATTTTACTGACAATATTGTAAATAGAAATTATTTCTTTGTGACATCCAATTTTTTTGTTGCAAAAGTTTAATTAAAATTGAAACGCTTTACGAATGTTGATTTAAAAGTTCAGCAATTCAATTCAATTGTTATTATCCTTAGGCATTATACGGTAAGAAATCCACAACACCAAGTAGTAGAAAACCAACAACAACACCTCAACCATCCAAAGGATCATCAGACGAATCAGATGATGCTGAATTATGTAATGATGCAACAATTGATGCTATTACCACTGCTGGAGATAAAACAACATATGCTTTCAAAGGTAAATGTTATGTAGAGTAATATTGGGGTTTAATGGAAATATATGTTATAGTGCTTCCAATACCTTACGGACCTAAACTGGTTATGTCTTCAAACTGTTTTGACAGGTAAACCTATTGTTGACCACTCGTTTGGGTAGTTCAAACTGTGTATTTTCTAAACAATTCGCAAGTTGGTGAAAGAAAACAAATAAGTCAACAAGGATGATCAATTGTTAGAATGTCAGAAACACCCTTGATGGGTTAAACGGTTTAGGTCCGTAAGATTTTGTATCAAGTATAGATGGTTTGTCTTGGAAGGGATTTTTTGGAAATTTTTAGTATTTTTTCATGTAATGACCTGCTGTAAATAATATTTTTTTTTGTGTCAGGGTGAAACTGTATTCTTTACATATTTTTGTATCTCAGTGGGCAAGCATTATAAACAAAAGTAAATTATATTCTCATACCTTTAAGAACAGATATAATTAACTGCGTTAATACGTGCATCATTGATGCAATATTGTTAACTGTGCAATAAGTTGAAATAAACCGGTGAACTATCATTGCAAAAAGTTCAAATCTATAATTATTGTACTGAATCTTTTATTTGTGAGTGGCAGGCGGGTGTCCCATAATTCCTGCACCACCTAATCATTTTGGAATATTGATTTAAATTGCAAACTTGTAGTAAAAATTCTGAATTTTCATAATATCGTAACTTAGTTTTGTTGTAGGAACAACAACTAACGCTACAGAGATGTCAAATTTCTTAAAATAATAGGGAACAACCATTTTGTCTGTGGACAAAGTTGCAGAGCTGGAAATTTCAGGTGGAAAAATGTCAAAATTTTTGCTTTCATCTAAATCTAATTCCCAGACTCGCTGAAGTCAGCAAAATTTCACCAGATATACTTCAAACATAGTGTTATAATTCCCTTTTATGACAATTTTGCTGTATTTTTGGGGTCTGGAAAAAACGTTTAGGTGAAAATTAAGCAAAAATTATGAAATGTTTTCGGCATGAGATTTCCAGCTCTGCAACTTTTTCCACAGAGAAGATAGCTGTTCCCTATTATTTTAAGACAATTTGTCATCACTGTCGCGTTAGTTATTCCTACAACAAAACTAACTACGCCATCTGAAAATTCATAATTTTTAGATACTGGAGTATTTTGAGAAATTCCAATATTTGAAAAGCATTATTAATTATTTAAAGATCCATATATGCAGAGACTAATTTTGTGCCCTCCATCGGAATGTATATTTCAGTTATTCATTACCTTACGCTACTTTCACATTACACAACTGATGAAAAGGAACTGAAATTTACTTATTGAAACATATTACACTCTATTAATATTTGTAACTATTTATTTGTACTGGTCAAAACAGTCCCCCATTTGTGGGTATCAAGGGTACTAAACCACCTACTATTTAGTCTAAATTCCTCTAATATTCAGTGTAGTATATTTCCATTTGATATTTACATTAATCATGTGAGATTTGCCAGTCTTTGACTCTCTTACCAATTTAATAGCACAGTATAGCTCATATTCTTCAAAAATTAATGTCATTGATTCTTAGGCCTACAAATTATTAATTATCAACTTTTCAATCAAGTTTCAGTTTGTAACTGACATGGTTAGGGAAAAATTATCTGAAAACAGTTTTGGACAGTACTGGTAAAGTGGTAAATGCGCTTAACCTAATTTCACTTGTCAGTACCTTTTCTTTCAATGCTTCTTTGAGTCTGTCAAAATACATCATTTTACATTTCATTTCAATATTAGCAAGATCATCAAATGGTTTCTTCTCTAAAAGTTCACACACTGCATCAGCATTACTTCGCTCTACTGCTATATTCAACACTGACAGTACACCACATTCTGAAACAAATTCATATGTTCATTTTATATCTAACAGAAAGGGTTATTTGTTTGGAAGGAAGCATGGTATTAGGAAATGGTTTAAAGGACATTTTAAGCTCACCTTGGGAGAGGCTTGATGTATTCCTCAATGTTGTGAATATGTCTTCAGAACTGTTGAACTGTTGTAACACTTCAATTTCACTCAGTTTGTGTAAATTATCAGCAGTTTAACTTCTGCCTTCATCATCCTTGCATCAGTAAACTGCTGAAAATTTACACAAACTAAGAAATGGAAGTGTCACACAACACTGAAACAGTTCTGTTAAAAGACATATTCACAATTGACGAATTGAGGAATACATCAAACCTCTCCCAAGGTGAGCTTAAAATGTCCTTTAAACCTTTCCTAATAAAATTAATTTTATAAACATGTTTTTAAGTTCAATTAGCACATGATTCTAACTAAATATTATGCCAAAAAAATCATGAAATTTGTTCGTTCATTGACTGAACCGGAATGTTAAAAGATGAGTTAAAAGATGAACATGGTGTTGTACTACTATTATTTTGAAAATTATTACTTCATTATGGAAAAAATAGAAAGCAGTGTTTTAAAAGTAACACAAGAAACTGTGAGTCTCAATTTTCTTAATAGTCAACATAAATGGACTATCTGTAACATAGGCCTACTAATTAATATATTTGATAAGGTCTGTATCATGGATATCGAGGTGATAAATTTGTAAAATTCTAAACAGTATGTAGGCCTATATCGTCGTTGTGCGAACAAAACCTCATATCTAAAATCTGGTTCGTTGCAAAACCTCGTAAGTGCATTTGGGAATATTTTGAGGAAAGTGAAGAAAACTGTATCTTTTTTTCATGTGTTCAAAAGAGAAGCGGGTGTTGCCAAGTCATTTTTGAGACTTATTACTGTCTGAAAAATTATGATTTTTTGTGACAACGTGCACAACTAATGTGACATATTATTCCATATCTAATCTCATTTTTGGAAAAGACTGCAGTTACGAGGTTTTGCTTCTGGTATGAAAAAAAATACAAGGTTTTGTTCGTGCAACGACGATATGTATCGTGGCATTTGGAAATAAATCTAATATGTGTGTACAGTAATTACTTTATTCTTGATATTATTCGTAATTGCCGAGCAATAAAATATTTTAAAGAGATACGGTACTGTAAGAATATAGTAAGCTGGATACAAGTATAATTTAAAAATATGAGTCCTTTTACCTTACCATATTTAGCTTGTGATATGATTGCTCTTGCTTCTTGGTGAACTTTTTGCACATCTTCAACCCATAAATCTAAATATTCATCTTCACATTGTTTCAATGATAAATGTTCCTTCAATAAATTGAAATATAACGGTGCATCTCTTTCTTTAATATTATCTTTGAGTTGAAATATTTCTGATTTGAGTAATTGGTAGGTTTCGTTTACATTGTTAGAAACTACATAAGCATTTAGCTGCTGGATAGATGACAATGCTGAAATAGAATGTTACACAATTACAGTATAGTTGGCTAGGTCTACCTCACTGCAAAGCAATTTTAAATTTATAATGCCAAGTGTTTTAGAAAATTTATTTGGCTTTTTGAAAAGTGTGAGTTAAATACTATAAAACAATAAATTAACCATCTTTCTCATAAATGAAAACGATAATTTAAATCTTTATTGAAAGTTCTTGAGTAAAAATTGTTAATGTCTAACCCTCCGTAGGCCAACGCGTGGTCCGTTGGACCACCAACTCAGTTTTTTTCTGTTTTTTAAGTTATTTTTAAAGATACACACTGCTCCATCAATCTATTCCTAGAAAATGTCGTTTAGGCCTATAACCTTTTCTTGAAGTTAAAAAAAAAAAAAGTTTCAGTTTTCTCAAAAACTTCAAAGTGGTCCATTGGACCACACCTTGGCCTTGCCTTGTGTTAACAAAATGTATGTAACATTCACAAAATTTTGATTTGTCTGTCTTATTGTCATGAAGGTTAAAAAGTATTTTTCAAAGTGTACTATTGTCACTATGTTAAAACTGAGTTATAAATCTTCATAAAATGTTGCAAATAAAAAAAAGTTCTCAAAAATGTGATTTTTATTAATGGTGGTCCAACAGACCACCCCTTGGCCTTTCGCGGACCTTTTTGGAGCTTAGCCTACGGAGGGTTAAATTGCGATTTTTGCCTATTATTGATCTATTTACAGTAGGGTACTAAAGATAATATTATATAGGCCTAATTATTAGGAGTAGGCCTAAGTAAATATTAAATTTGCAAAAAAATGCTAATTTTAGTCAGTGGTAAAAGCAAAAACTCACAATAAGTATGAAATAGTAGCAAAATATTTAAATATTGCATGTTTTTAAACAAAAAAAATTATCTGAATAGCCTGGTATCCGAAGGAAACACTAGTTACATCTCAGAGCATTTGGACATTGATTTCAAACTACCTTCACAAAATGTTAATAATAATGCATTTATAATAATTATTCTATTCTTTATAACATTCACTATTTCTAATAATGATCATAAATTTCTTTAAAACCATTCCATTTTGGTTCGTCACCATAATCAACCATGTTCTGTAAATATTTCCTCTTGATTCCAGTGGGTTTTTTGCTTGTCCCTTCGTCATTCTCTCAGCAGCCATCTTTAGAGTTATGGTTGAGTGCCATTCAGTCTTCGTGGTGTATTGGTTTATTCAGAGATGAAGTATTATTACCACATCCAACAGCACAGACGTTTCTTGAAGGTTTGAAAGGACAAGGGAAGAGAGTGGCAGATGTTAAAGATGCGTGTCTACATGCTGTACATCATGGGTAAGTCAAGAATGAGAAAAGATGAAGTAGGAATGTTTTATTGATAGGGTTTTATCAAACTTGTCTTGATAACGATATACAACTCTTGTTGTTTTTCATGTGGGATTTTAAAATGTTTACAATTTAGCTTACATCATTAATTTATTTCTGTGTGGATTGTAGGAATATACAAGTTTGCTTAAAAATATGTAGCACTTATTTACTTTTCTTTGATTTTTTCCTAACCATTTAGAAGATTTATTTGCTCCCAAAATTTCATCAGATGTATACAATAAATGTGTCGTAAATGCTGCATATAAAATGATAAGATACAATCTTTGTGCCAACTTCAAAAGTTGTTTTGTGAATTTATTAATGAGGTGTTATTACATGGATCTGATTATTTTATCAGTGCCTAAATAAAAGTAATTTTGTCGTTTCTCATTTATTACATTTTCCATTTTTTGTTTTTGTTTAGTGCCCACACTCATCGTGAACGTCGTAAATATCTTCGTTCTGCATTGAAAGAGTTATGTCTGTTATTAACTGATCAACCAGGTTTATTGGGACCTAAAGCTCTATTTGTATTAATGGCACTCAGTCTGGCTAGAGATGAAGTTCATTGGCTGTTCAGACATCACAATACACCACCTCCAATAAAGGTAAATAACTTAATAATATTATTTTCAATAGTAGAAATGTACGGAATATTGTATATTGATAGAAATGAAAAGCCGAATTCTGTAATAAGCACTCTGTATATT
>JAQIWE010005286.1:0-10093 GCA_034698565.1 Campodea plusiochaeta
CATTTATTCAAGATTATCAAGATTACATCAAGAGTCTTGTCAAGATCAAGATCAAGATCAAGATTGACCCATCAAGACCAAGATCAAGATTGGCTGAAATTTCAAGATCAAGATCAAGATTACCCCAATTTTGATCTTGATCTTGATATAGAAACACTAGGTAGCTGCGTAAAAAAAGAAAGAAAAACATATAAAAGTAACATATCGTTGTGATAATAAATTAAAACTTACCAATACCATAAGCAATAAAAAAACAAATAAAACACAGTAGTGTACAAATTAAAACAAATCTTCGCACTTTCTGTTCATGTACTTAGGAGTAGTTAATTGTCCACAGGTCAGGTCATTAGATCAGGTGGAGGGAAGGGTGTATAGAAACTGTCCATGTGGAAATATTTAGGTGATATATTTCCAGCACATGGGAGGGCCGGGGACGCTCCCATAAGCTTATTGTAAATGTGCTGGAAAATATCACATAAATATTTGTATGTTCCACAATTTCTATTATCTGATTGTCGATAAAAAAAAATCTTGTTTATTTTTCCTGACGAACCATTGAAGATCGCTATCTTTTAATTTAACGAATTGATTTTTTTGCCCTAGTTTACACAAAAGAGTCGTGCATCAAATTTATTTTCATTAATTTAAGCTGTAACCAACATCATTAATTTATACAATTAATTGTTTGCCAAAGTTTATAATATTCGACTAAGTCAAGCGAACCTTTTCTTACTTTATGCTTATATTGTTTCTGAATAGAGAAAAACAATTCATCTTGTGTGCCAAAATGTTTGGATGCTATAATTGCATCATTCTTCACACCAACCATATTTATATATACGTTTGTTTATTATTGACGTAAATAATTTACATATGTTTTGCAACATATATGTTGCCCTTAAAAATACCAAAAAAAAACAGCAGTCTAACTATATATCATAAATAATTATGCAGCATAATATCCGATACGTCAAAAAATTGAGTAATATATGTAACACAGTAAAGCATATACCAAAACTGTAATAATAGTGTATAAGTCCAAATTTGAAATATGAATATTAGATGAATGCGTCAAAAGCTGAAAAATGACTATATATTCATTTCAAAAGCAGATATATATACTTATATTATGTTGTTTTATATACTTGCTTGTTGAAAATATTATTAATGATACAACATAATATCGATTTTTCTGTAAGTTAGGTATCAAAAAAGTAACTTTACAGCAGACATGAAAAAATATATTTTTATTCTGACACCCACAGCACAGCAAGTATGGAAGTGATACAGTGTTAAATTTTTTTTCTCTCGTGTTAAAGAAATCCTAAAGTTTAATTATTTTTTTTATTTTGAAGGAAGTCAGAGTACATATCTTGGCTGAATAATAATAACTATGATAAAATGAGAAAGACAAGTCGTTTTTGTGGTGACCTATTGTGGTGCTATGAAAAACTTGTTTTCGTCCAGTAACGATAGTGAGACTTTATCCAGAGAAGAAAATCAGTCCTCTGTACATTAAGATATTTTACTGTGAAACTTGAGTTGTTTATTGCTGACATTATATACAAAAAAAATAATCGAACTGTGTTATTTTTTGTACATTCGTAAATTTCAGATACTGTATATCTAAAAAATGAAAATGCATTTAAAGAGCTTGCTGAAAAAAGACTTTATAATAACTGTAGTGTCTTTTATGTTAATTTGTATTCCTCCTTTCACAAAGTCTGTATTTCCAGTTCATATTAAAGTCACTTCAGAACTTTCGTACAATTTAGACAAACATTTGATACAAGAAATAAGACAAAACCCGACATTTGTGGTAACTATATTTATTTTACCTGATTCGAAAAAAGACTATCTACTCCTGTATGCAGGATTAATTCACAAATCAGAAGTATATGTGCCAGTTAAAATTGTAGAACTAACAAAAGACAAATATGTTGTTTTTAAAAGAAACTTTCAAACGTCACCTGTGATGAAAGTCGCATCTTCAAATGATATTGGTTTATTTAATACATCTGTCGAAGTATCAGAAGAATTCATGCAAAACAAAATAGTATATATTTTAAAATATTTAAATACTTTTAAGTTTTCTAACAGAAGACTGAAACATATAATGGTAACTAATTCTCTAGACCAAAACTATTTGGTGCATCTAATGGGTGATTATTCCAGAAATTTGGTATATAATTATGAACATGGTAGTATTTTTTCTGTATGTAGTTATTGTTATAACGGATATCATATATTAACAGAAATAGATGGCACCAGAAACACTATGTTCAGAGAATTTACAGGAAGTCTTGAAGGTTCTTTTTTTTTCAGTTATTGCACAACCACATGATGACCACTATATATTAGCTAAATATTTAAACGGAACATTGATTCCTTTTTTGGTGGGTATGCACTCTGAAATAGATTTTTATGTATACTATACGACTCATTCTTGTTTCTTAAATTCAAGATGTGCGTTTAGTAGCGTTACATCGATAACAAATTACGTATTTGTCACAAAGCCGAGAACTTATTTAATTAATGCATTTAAAACCTTGCCTCATATATTTACGTTCGGGTGCTGGATTATGACTGCTTTGTCTTTTTGTACTGTTACTATTTCTGTAATGAAACTCTATAATTATAATGCACAAAGGGCAATATTAGAAACAATCCTCAGGCCAATACTGCAGTATGTCATTAATATATCTGCAAAACCTAAATCCAGATTTTTTCTATTATTTTGGAGCTATTTCGCTATAGTTTTCTCTGTAGCATTTTCGTCAAAAATTACTCAATTAATGGTACGTCCTTTAGAAAACTGGATGCCGACAACTTTTGAAGAGTTAGTGGAAAGCGATTATAAAGTTTATCCTTATCTTGTGGACAAAAAAAGCAAACTGGATGTTTTTTGATAAAAACTACAAACTGCACCAAGAACTGATGAAGAAAATATTTCCTGTTCACAATTTACATGGTTTAAACATAACTTACTTTCTTGATACAGGTTATTATAATTGCTTTGATTTCATTTTATATAGCAAAGAAAAAGCTGCTTGTTTGAGAAACGAAGCCTTCGCTCGAAATGTACTTGGAAATGTAGTTGTGTTGAACGCTGTTGGTGAAAGTAAGCTGATAATTCACGATAAAGATAAGTCTATTTATAATTTAATCGGTATGGTAGTACGATTTTCGTCTCCATATTTGGAGAATGTTATGAAATATGTCTCAATAATGTTACAGAGTCACGTAAATTTTCAGTTAGAGAATAATAGATATTTCCAACTTAAATTAAAAAGAATTTCCGAAGATAAATCTAGAATTAATGAAAGTGAATACCGAAAACTTGCAAATGACCATCATCCAAAACCACTGAAATTTGAAAATGTGAACAGTGCTTTTTACTTTCTCTTAATATTTATATTTGTGAGTACTTTAGTTTTAATATTTGAATTAAAAACATGGAAGAGAAATGCCACTTACGTAAACTTACGGAGTGAATCGAAAATAAATATTCAGAATATAAAAGTGAATAAAATATCCCCAGTAGAAAAAAGTTTTGAAAATAAAATCGATGAGGATGGTCAGAAAGGGTCACTAAATATTGCTTCAAAAACTGTATGCATAAATAGTGTTACGAAAACCTCCCACTGTTGAGGAGTCATCCAGGACGTGCCAAATATAGAGGAAATAAAAAGTTTTATGCATTTTACTGGTTTATTCTTGCTTTATAATAGGCCTATTATCATGTTACATAGTGACATATTACAACCTGCATGATACGGAATGTGATTTTCACAATACAAAATTTATATTTTTTTGATTGACAACATAATTACGATTACATGCATATAATTTATAATTATATATTTTTATTGTACCCTTGTAAATATTATATGTAACATTTTTTTTTTCTAAATCTATTTGCCTGATGACAATACCACGTAGGTGCAGAAATATATTGCATTTTTTGAAAAAAAAAGAAAAAAAAAGTATTTGGTTTCAAAACCCCTTTATTACAACTGAATTACAACTAATTTATAAGTCATCCTTGTACAGCAATGAAATATGTAAGTAAACAACTCCTCACAATGAAATATTAAACATTTACATTGCTTATAATAATATTATGTATACAGCCGACTACACAATAAACTACATACAACCTTTAGAATTATTCAAACTTTAAATTCCAAGTATTTTTTTCTTCATGAAAATCAGAAGTACTGCAACTAATCCGAATCACAAAATCAAATAAGCACCCTGTAAGTGATCTCGCTTCAAAGGAACTTCATCTTTTGCATATTTTGGTGGCAAATCTGGTTTACTTCTTTGTTCCTCCCTTTTCTGTGTCATACTTAACGGTAAATGAAAACTCATTGTTAACCTTTCACTTTTTATAGGAACTCCATTCTCTGTGAGTTTTCGAGAAATTCTTCTAAACCCCCGTCGTGATCTTCAACTGAATCCCTGATTATGGTTAAGTGCTCAACTTCGACCTCAGTTAACAGTAACTGAAAGAAAATATTTACAAAAGTGTCCATACCGTATTGGTATTTCATATCAATAAGTTCCTTGTTATATTTTGGTTGTATAACTTTTTCTGGAACAGTAATCAACGACGTCATAACGTAAAAAATGTAATGAGGATTCTATAGAGTAACCAGAACATAGTGTGGAAAAAACGATTTTTAGGTGATGACAAAATAATTTGTTTTGTAGTAAAGGGCCGTAGCCGCATGGTGGCATGGCACTCGCTCCATGATATGATAACTAAAAACCTGTGAAAAAGATTTTTTCGGTCGGATGAAAAGACGTAGGGAAATATTATGTTATTAAACACCACCGGTAATTTGAAAGTAGAAATTCCGTTTGAAAAACGTGCAATAGCTGTTTGATTAGGAAGAGGTTCGGGCCGTGGGAGACAGGTGGCTCCCAAACTAGGCTTCAAAGCACTCAAATGTATGTAAGGCGCGTGACATTTGCAGTAGAGTTTCCTTTTATCTTCTTTACGTGTAGTATTATAATTATCTTCGGACCAGAAAGATACGAAAGCACGAGAAACCGCAGTTAATGGTAACGTTGGTGACCCCCAACCTAGCCTGGAATAGAACAAGTGGAACTGTGTGTAACAACACATTTCAGATTTACTAAGGTTTTCGTAGAATTGTGCTGTTTCCAAGGTTTTGAGAAACACTGCATAAATGATGCAAGAAACAGTAATGAGAACTAAAATACAGACTCATAAGGTTGCATAGGAAAGAAAATAATTCCGTGTCTTCGGTAACAAAATACGAAAATTCGCAGATGAAAAAGGAACTCCAAAGTAGACGTATTTCGTTAAAGTAATGTCGTACAGAGAAACAGTAAAATCTGCATCTTCCTTAAATACAATCTTGGAATGACCCTCCCAAGTTTTCGTTTTAGTTGTTCATAAAAGCCATATCGCCTGATGGATGTTTTATGGTAGCCAAATCAAAGTTGAGACAGCCGCTAAAACTCAATACCATATGTTGAAATTCATTTTAATCAAGTGATCTATCAGATATAATTTTCACCGAGTCTGATATTGTCATATTAATGACAATATTGAATGAAAAAATAAGCATCTTTACATTATGACTTCTCGTCAAGTCATGGAATAAAGGAACGCTGAATGTCTTTGAAGGGTCCTTTCTTGAAAGTCGAATAACCTGTAAAACATGAAAATTACTTAGTAATAATCGGCGATTTTGTGGCATCTTCTACCTTTAATATATGCGTGAAAATATGTTTGTATATACAATTATGTTAAATGCTATAATTGCTTCATTCGTCACACCAACCAAATTTATATACACGTTTGTTTATTATTGATGTAAACAATTTACATATGTTTTGAAACATATATGTTGCCCTTAAAAATACCGAAAAACAGCAATCTAACTATATATAAAAAATAATTATGCAGCATGATATTCGATAGGCCAAAAAATTTAAGTAATATATACAAAGTAAAACATATACCGAAAACTGTAATAATAGTGTACAAGTACAAGTTTGAAATATGAATATTTGATGAATGCGTTAAAAGCTGAAAAATGAAGACTACATATATTTATTTCAAAAGCAGGGATATATAATTATATTTGTATTCTTATATACTTGCTTGTTAAAAATATTTTTTAATGATACAACATAATATCGATTTTTCTGTAGCAGTATCACAAACACAACTTTACAGCAAGCAAGCATGAAGAAATATTTTTTTATTCCGATAACCACAGCACAGCAAGTATTGCAGCGATACAGTGTTAATATTGTTATTTTTCTGTCGGGCTTAAGAAATCCTAAAGTTTTGTTATTTTTTTTATTCTGAAGAAAGTCAGAGTACAGATTTCGGCTGAACAATAATAACTATGATAAAATGAGAAAGACAAGTCGTTTTTTCGCTGATCTATTGTGGTGCTATCTAAAACTTGTTTTCGTCCAGTAATGATCGTAAGACTTTATCAAGAAAGGAAAATCAGTTCTCTGTGCATTAAGAAATTTTGCTGTGACACTTGAGTTGTTATTTTCGGTACATTCGTAAATTTCAGATACTGTATATCTCAAAAATGAAAGTGCATTTAAAGAGCTTGCTGAAAAAAGACTTTATAATAACAGTAGTGTCTTTTATGTTAATTTGTATTGCTCCATTCACAAACTCCGAATTTCCAGTTTATATTAAAGACACTTCAAAACTTTCGTACAATTTAGATCAGCATTTGATACAAGAAATAAGACAAAACCCGACATTTGTGGTAACTATATTTATTTTTCCTGATTCGAAAAAAGAATATCTACTCGTGTACGCAGGACTAATTCAGAAATCAAAAGTATATGTGCCAGTTAAAATTGTAGAACTAATAAAAGACAAATCTGTTGTTTTTGAAAGAAACTTTCAAGCGTCACATGTGATGAAAGTCGCATCTTCAAATGATATTGGTTTATTTAATACGATTGTTGAAATATCACCAGATTTCATGCAAGAGAAAAGAGTATATATTATAAATTATTTCCATACTTTCCAGTTTTCCAACAGAAGACTGAAACATATTATGGTAACTAATTCTCGAGACCAAAACTATTTGGTACATCTAATGGGTGGTCATTCAAGATATTTGGTTGTCTATAATTATGAACATGGTAGTATTTTTTCTGTATGTAGTTATTGTTATAACGGATATCATACATTAACAGAAATAGACGGCACCAGAAGCACTATGTTCAGAGAATTTACAGGAAGTCTTGAAGGTTCGGTTGTTACAGTTATTGCAAGACCATATGAAGACCACTATATATTAGCTGAATATTTAAACGGAACAGTAATTCTTTCTGAGGTGGATATCTACCCTGAAATAGATTTTTATGTAAACTATGGGGCTGGTTCTTGTTTCTTGCTGTCAGAATGTGCTTTTAGTAGCGTTACATCTATTACAAATTACGTATTTGTCACAAAGCCGAGAACTTATTTCATTGATGCATTTAAAACTTTGCATCGGATTTTTACTTTCGGTTGCTGGATTATGACTGCTTTGTCTTTTAGTATGGTTACTATTTCTGTTATGAAACTCTACAATTATAATGCACAAAGGGCAATTTTAGAAACAATCCTCAGGCCAATACTGCAGTATGTCATTAACATATCTGCAAAATCAAGATCCAGATTTTTCCTATTATTTTGGAGCTATTTCGCTATAGTTTTCTTTGTAGCATTTTCATCAAAAATTTCTCAATTAATGGTATGTCCTTTAGAAAACTGGATACCGACGACGTTTGAAGAGTTAGTGGAAAGCGATTATAAAGTTTATCCTTATATTGCGGAAGAAAGGGAAAACTGGATGTTTTTTGATAAAAACTACAAACTGCATCAAGAACTGATGAAGAAAATATTTTCTGCTGACAATTTACAAGGTTTAGACATAACTTACTTTTATGATGAAGGTTATTATAATTGCTTTGATTTCATTTTATATAGCAAAGAGAAAGCTGCTTGTTTGAGAGTCGAAGTCTACAGTCGATATTTACTTTCAAGTTATTATGTGAACGCTGTTGGTGAAAGTAAGCTGATAATTCATGATAAAGATAAGTCTATTAATAATTTAGTCGGTATGGTAGTATACTTTTCGGGTCCATATTTGGAGAATGTTATGAAATGCCTATTTTCAGTTAGAGAATAATAGATATTTCCAACTTAAATTAAAAAGAATTTCCGAAGAAAAATCTAGAATTAATGAAACAGAATATCGAAAGCTTGCAAATGCCCATCATCCAAAACCCTTGAAATTTGCAAATGTGAATAGTGCTTTTTACTTTCTCTTAATATTTTTATTTGTGAGCACTTTTGTTTTAATATTTGAATTAAAAACATGGAAGAGAAATATCACTTACGCTTACTCACGGAGTGAATCGAAAATAAATTTTCAGAATATAAAAGTGAATAAAATTTCCCCAGTAGAAAGATGTTTTGAAAGTAAAATCGATGAAGATAGTCAGAAAGGGTCACCAAATATTGCTTCAAAAACTGCATGCATAAATAGTGTTACGATCACCTCACACTGTTGAGGAGTCATCCAGGACGTGCCAAACAGAGGAAATATAAAGTTTTATGCATTTTACTGGTTCATTCTTATTTTATAGTAGCCCTATATCAAGTTACATAGTTTCATACTGCCCGCATGATACGGAATGTGATCTTCACAATTAAATTTTTATTTATTTGACAGATAATATATGATTACATGCACATAATTTATAATTATACTGTATATGTTTACTGTACCCTGCAATACTTAAATGTCATATTTTTCTGTATATCTATTTGCCTGATGACGGTACCACGTAGGTGCTGAAATATACTGTTTTTTTTTAAAGAAAAGTCCTTGGTTTCAAAACTCATTTATTACAACTGAATTACAACTAATTTATAAGTCATCTAATCTTTGTACATTGAAATATGGAAGTGAACAACTCCTCACAATGAAATATGAAAAATATTCTTTGTTTATAATAATATTATAATTATATGCAGCAGTCTAAATAATAAGCTACATATAACTTTAAGAAGTATTTCTTTCATGAAAATCAGAAGTGCTGCAACTAATCCGAATCCCAAAATCAAATAAGCACTTTGAAAGTGACCTCGCTTCAAAAGAACTTCATATTTGCATATTTTATTGGCAAATCTGGTTTACTTCTTTGTTCCTCACTTTTCTGCGCCATACTTAACGGTAAATGAAAACTAATTGTTAACCTTTCATTTTCTATAAGAACTCCATTCTCAATGAGTTTTCGAGATCACTGATTCAATGACTCAGAGGGAACAAATGATTTAAGGATTAAAATACTTATTGTTGCGTATAGGTGCCATCAGAAAGAACTGGATACAATCTTGAGAGATAATCATCATCAAGAAAATACAGAAGTGCTGATTCATAATACTCTCTAAGCCCAATACACGCGTAATTCGGAATTTTTACAGCAATTGGAAAACAATTTTCTAAACCCCCGTCGTGACCTTCAACTGAATCCCTGATTTTGGTTTAGTATTGAACTTCGACCTCAGTTAACAGTACTGAAAGAAAATATTTACAAAAGCGTCCATACCGTATCGGTATTTCATCTCAATAGGTTCCTTGTATGATTTTGGTTGTATCTCTTTTTCTGGAACGGCAACAACTATGTCATAACATAAAAAAATGTAAGAAGGATTCTATAGCGTAACCAGAAAGATACGAATGTACGAGAAACCGAAGATAACGGTAATGTTGGTGACCCCCAACCTAGCATAGAACAGAACAAATAGAACTGTGTGTAACCATACATTTCAGAGCTACTAAGATTTTGGTAGAATGATGTTGTTTCCTAGGTTTTGAGAAACACTGCATAAATGATGCAAGAAACAGCAATGAGAACTAAAATACAGACCCATACGGTTGGATCGAAAGGAATGACAATTTTCCCAGGAGTAAAATAATTTTGTGTCTTCGGTGACAAAATACGAAAATTTGAAGACGTATTTCATTAAAGTAGTGTCGTACAAAGAAACTGTAAAATCTGCATCTCCCTTAAGTACAGT
>JAQIWE010005287.1:0-10092 GCA_034698565.1 Campodea plusiochaeta
AAATTCAACCCCCCCCCCCCCCATTCCTTCGCACCCTTTCAAAGAATATGTAGCAGTGGAAAACAGTAGAATTTGAAACATTTTGGTTCTCTTTGGATATTTTTAAGTTGGTTTTTATTTGTTTGTTTTGCATCAATAAAATTTAACAAAAATATTATAGCATGCACTGTGAGCCCTCGTATAAGGTGAAAATAAAGGGGAAAGTCTATCCATTCTTTCTCAGATAGGTGAATGCAGCTTTCGGTTTGCATATATAACAAAAACTGGATTTGGAATTCCTCAAATATATATTATAAAACCTATTTATGAGCTTAATATTTGATGAGATATTAAGTAATTTAGGCCTACGCCTTTCGTTTACAATCTTGTAAATACTAAAATATAAAATATATTTTGGCTTGGGTATTGGGTTTTCAAGAAACTACCATTTTGTACCCATTCAGAAAATACATCACTATAACTGGTTATGTTCCATCGGAGTATACATTGAACTGATTACAAACATTTACACGATTTCCCGAATGTTTTTATCTTAAACAAAACATGTAGGTTTTTTTCAGCAGGAGGTTCCGTTATCAAAAAAAAGTATCCCGTTTCACTTTCTTTGTTCTCTATTGTACCTAGATATCCCGTGCGAACGATAAACTGTACTGGAAAATGATGTGCCTCGCTGAAAAAATGAGCCTTTAAGGTAAAGACTCGCGAGTCGCGACTTGTCTCTCAACTTTCTCGGAGAAAGCGCCTCTCGACATAACTCGGTATAAACCTTACATCTGTACATCTTACCAGCAGCAAGCAATATTTAAATTTCTCCTAAAACTTGACTTTTCCTCAAAATCCTATACCTTACAGCAATACATCATTCCTTTTACCTTCGACTCCTAGCGTCAGTGTGTGAAATTAGTGTAATGGGAACTAAATCCAATTGTGCAAATGGAACCTTACTCTTCCCCCCCCCCCTGAATAACACCCGTGGGTGGGTGGGGGGTTGAATTATTTAAATATGACAAGGCGTTGCCCCAAACATCATACACTTTATACTTACTCTTTTCGTCTTGACGGGGGTGGAAAATTGGAAATGCCTCAGGGTGGGTTTTACAAGGGTTGACGCGGGTGAGGAGCTTTAGATTTGGGTTGTACGGAAAAATGGTGGACTTTTTTACGGGTTGATTTCAATACAAATATGTGATTGTTTTAGAAAAATTCGAAAACCTTTTTGAAAACGTTAAATTTAATTTTATTTAACGATATTTGTATCTTCTAGAAGATTAATATGGTTTATAAAATAATTTATAAAAGTAAGGAAAATTACACCTTGAAGTAATTTCAATTTTATTAAGTTTTTTTTTATTTATTTACAGGTTGCCGTACTGGGTGAAGTTAATATCAGAACTCTCAAAATAAATAATTTATTTATTTAATAATAAAGTGAAGTACGATCACAACATTTGTTTATATTCCGTTTATATTCATTAATAAATTTTGGTCGTAAAACTTTTAAATTCGCAAAAACACCAATGCTGAAAGATTTCTGAAGCGGCATATTTCTAAGATAATAATAAAAAACTTCTCTAATAATAATATTTTGACCTCTCCTGCCGATCTTTTCTGCTTGGTTGCACTCTCTCAAAGTAGCGCCACTTATTATTTCCACCACTCGTTCATAGAGGTCAGTGTCGTCGTTACGGAGTTGTAAGCTGCACATCCGCAAATAATATTCGCAAAGTGGATTAAAAGTTTTTTGCATTGAGAATAACAGAAGATGCAACGCGGCTAAGGGAGGTCACTTCGGGAGGTGGGGGGAATTTTGATTGGGAACATTTTTTTATAGCTTTGGCGGCGCCAGATTTTTGTTTACATTATTTTTTTATCTGTAAAAATCGTTGAAAAACCAATCAAAACTCGAAATACTCCGACTGAGTTTAGTGTTTTGATGACTGAAAAAGAGAATTACAAACACTTCGTAGTGTTATTCTTATGGTGTTATTGTCCATTAGCCTTTGGTTGAGCAACTAATAAAATGTGAATTTTAAAAAAATTGTAGCTAGTTTACAGTATTCAATAATTAATTTTAAATTTAGTTTCTTGAAACGTACACAATTATTAAAAAAAAAAATTGTGGAGATACTTTACAAAACAAATTTAAATATGATATTTTATTTTAGTGCATAGCTTTTTATTATTAACTTTGAGTTATAAATATCCTTTCGAGAAAATAGGTACCTTCTTCAAGCAAGGAATATATTGTTCACAGTTGTTGAAATGAAGAAGAATTTAAAATTGTGTATGAAATATTTAAATTTTTACTTAGCAGGCACAATTGAAAACAAATTAAAAGGTATTGAATAAAACTTACCTCGTGCTGGTCTTGAAAATGCATTATTTCACGATGATCAGACCTAATTGTTTTTTTAAATGTGGGATTTTATTAATTTATTATTATTCCGCTGTTTTGTTCTTCACGCGAGTTGACCCGTACTTTATATTATGTTAGTGTGCACACTTTATTATTGAGTGAGTTATAGCCTAATATCCATTCGAGAAAATAGAGTCTACCTTCTTCGAATAAAGAATATATATTACCAGTTTATCAGGAATATGCCTACCATCATTGTAGTTGAAATGAGGGATAAAGTTAAATTATGCATGAATGAAATATTGTAATTCTGTCAATGTAGCAAACGATATTTAGTGCTATTAATTCTGATAAGGGTTTTATTTATCTTACTTTTAATAAATCGATTCCGGGACTAATTTTTTTCTGAATTTCCCCATAATAATTTTCTTTTGTTTGAAAAATCCTCCTTTGTGCGTATTGTAATTTTTACTTTTTCACCTTCCATCTTCACATTTTTGTTAGAGAGCAATTTTTATTCTCTACTGAGACGGAAATCGTGACGTCATTTTGCTCTCAGGGAGGAGGAGGGTAGGGTTGCCACACGTCCCGGATTTTAAGAAGATGGTTTCCATTATAGAAGTTTTTTCTTCTTTGCCTAAGAAAATCTATATTAAAGGTATCTCACTGAAATTTTTCTATTCTGTAAATTTTTAGACATATTTTGTTATTTTAGCTGTTTTCAATTTTTTTCTACACATATTTCGAACTGAGCAATCTTGAACCGCGATCGTGCACTCATCCTATTAGAGCTCTTTTCTTTTGCACGTTTAACCGTGTAGTTATGGGTTTACGTCTATATTTGGTTGATTTTTGTCATTTTTATTATTTTTTTTACATGTTGTCATACAAAACAACTTTCTGGTTTCTTCCGTTTATACGTTTACGAAAATTTAAACGTTTGGTAATTTTATCCGTTTACAACAGCTCTAATACTTCCTATCTTTACCACTTTTTCTCATATATAGGTGAAGGCAGTCCCCAGTTTGTGAGATCAATATACACCTTTAAATCATAGGATTCAGTATAATATTTATGTATATATAATATATAAAATTTGAAAGTTATAACTTCGGATTTCCAAAGCTGAAAAACCAGATTATTAGGGAAAAGACTAGTACAACCAAAATGTCCCGATTTTGAATCTCATTGATCTGCTAACCCTATGCCGAGTGAGTTCGTATTTCTCTCTCTCATTTGAATTGTAAATAAAAACTCCTTTTTTTGCCCTCTTTGCTTTTCTTTGTTGAAACCATAACTCTGCTTTCAGAAAGAATACAATTCCAACAAACAAAGAAAAAGAAATTCGATATCGCCATCACATATTATTAGAGTTTTGAAGGAATCTCAAATACTATTTTGCTGTTTTGCTATAGTTAAATTAAAATTATGAATTTTATGAGGAAATATAAAATTTTGATTTTCAATGCTGTAATGTTTTTTCTGACTTTTGACACTTTAAAAAATAATTTTGGAACAAGAAAATTTTCATTGAAGTCGATTTTTAGTGACTGATTAAAATTTCAACTTTAAAATATAATAGAAATAATTATAATTTACTTTCAACTTTGTATTATAGAACTGAACAGTATTTATAATGTTAGTTTAATATTATTACTGCACATTGATTTGTAAATTATACAGTACTGGTATTGTTTTATTTTATGAATTTTATTGACGTCATTTTCTTACTAAGTAATAATATTTCAAGATGTTAATTCCCCGTTAGATAATAAAATAAAATATGAACACAATCATAAGGAAAGAATACAGTACGTTTTATATTTTATAAGAATTATAATTCCGCTTTATTGAATGCATAATTATATTATTTCAACGAGAAGACAAAGGGGGACAATGTACAATGTTAAACTTGTGGGTTTTTTTTCTGCGGGAAGTCTTTTTTTTCATAACGCATGTCCCGTTTCACTTTCTTTGTTAGGCTCTGTTGTACTCGATTTCTCAAGGGACCTTTAATCTGTGTTGGAAAACGGTTCCTTCCGCTAAAAAATAATATACCTTTAATATTCAGGTAACCCCTACAGGTCGATTCGATACGAACAATAAAATATCCCTAACTGAAATATAATATTTATATGCTGAGATTTTATATAGGGCCTAATCACTGACTCAAGCGCTCTTCGATTTAATATCTTTAAGGAAACAAAAAAAAATGGCGTTACTTTATTTTTTGCAATATTCTTATCATGTCTGCAAATTTTATAAAAAAATTCTTCGCGGTGCATAAAACATGCACTCCAGGTTAATCGAGTTAGTCAACAACCTAACACCGAAAAAATAATTATTACTTTCGTTTCTCCCCCTGCCCCCTCCTCTCCCACTCGGTTTACGACCGAAGGCGATTGTAATTTTAAACACTTCTTTAATCAATTTAATGCATACAGTATAATATAGTAAAAATACTAATCGTCTTACATGATCTTATTGCTTTTATTTTTAATTAATTCCGTACCGGTAGTGAAATTGAAAAACATGGATAAGGTCTATTTCATTTAAAAAAAAAAGATTTTGTAGTAATATTTTCAAGTTCAAAGGGAACAATATACAATTGTTATTTTTTTAATGTACGACTGTCAGCATTTTTTGTAACTTCGACTTTTTGTTCGTAACTAACTACTATAAGCCTATCTTTGATTTTCAAAATTAATGTTATAAAAAGTAATATAAAATGTAAAATATGATTAGCCGAAAATGAACCAATTTATTTTTAACATCCTTGTGAAACTAACATTGCAGATTGCAATTTTTCAAGGTATATCTATTCAGTGTGTGGATATGCTGATTATATATTAAAATTAATTTCGAGCGAATTGTCTTATTTTAAAACAATTTATATTTCTATGTTAACAAAAAGAACATGCTTTCTTGTTTTCCCCTTTATTTTGTTGTTTGCCAAACAGAATTCTACAGCATAGACCTGCGAACTTTTCCATGTTATATATCTTTTAAACTATTCCTCTTTTTAGTTAATTTGCTGGGAATCTTCAGCAACCCCTAAGGCAAATAATTTTTTCTCCTCTGTTCTCCTATAGTCTTCGTTGCTTTCTCATTGTTGTTACCAGGTTTAAAATACTGTGAGGGTTTATTTTGCACATTTTGTATGTAGGTTTCGCTTGTTAGCATATATTAGGCTCAGTGTAGGATGTTTTTTTATATTGATGCTTAATAAAAAATAACAATGGTTTATAATTGGAGTTGTTTAAGTTATTTTTGGTTTGCAGTTCTGTTTTTGCATTGTTGTATTATAAAACGAAAATGTGCTTTAGATAAGATTGAACTAAGGACGTAAGATCATCTTTTTAAAGTACAATTTCGAAACACTTAAATTATTATTTTTAATCAATGAATTGGTTTTGACTGTTATACTTTGTTTGTTCCTTAGGCTAACTTTTTTAAATAATAATAACGATTCGAATCTTTAATTGATTTCGTTCTCAAGATTTCAGAAACTGATGTCAGTACAATATTTATATGTCTATATTAATGCCTCCTCCGATTTTTTTTTAAGATTTTCAAGTTAGATAGATCATTTTAATTGCATGGTTCTTCGAAATTCATCGGGCAGTTTTTATTTTTTGAACATCAAGTTACAGTTCTAATTTTATTACAATAAACTGATTTTGAACTTCTTTATTCATTATATCAGAATTCAGATCAAAATTCACACAAAAATGAAATATTTGACCCCCCTCCTCATCAATTCCTCTCTCACATCGTGACCAACCCCCACCTTCCACCCCCTGATATATTTATTTCACCCTACAAATTATCTATCCCGGCTTCATCTTCTCACAGTCAAAAAGTTGTCATGTTCGAAGTATAAATTCGCAACCTGGTTGTTTTCTCTGTTGATAGTTGTTGTTGATGATGAAAGGTCACTTCTATTTCGTGACGAGGATGAAAAATAAAGGTTTACGACAACAAATCAACAATAGGGTTGCTAATAGAAACAAATAATTAGGAAGGGATGTTGCACTTTCCTTTTACTGTATATTTATTATTATTTTTAGCACGATTTTTTTTGTTAGAAATTGATATAGGTTAGTAGTGTTTCATCTAGAATTTTTCGGGGTTAGGGCGCATTCAGTTTAAAGTGGGCACATTTTACGTAATAACAAATTGCGAGGGCACGTAAAATGATCATATAAATCTGACATTTTTTAACATTTCTTCCTCAATTTTACACCGATTTACATTATTTATATGCCATTGGAAAGATCTCGTCGAGTCCTTTAAAACGATGTATACAACGACTATATTTAATTGGTATTTTCTCGAATAAACGGCTTTGAAACTTGGGTGTGATTATTAACGCACAAGAGCACCCTAAAAGTAGGGCAGGGCGCTGCGCCCTTCTAAAACGCTCTAGATGAGACACTATAGGCTAGGCCTATCTGATTTTCTTATCCATAAAACTTTATGGATCTTTCATCGTAAAGTTTTCTGTTGATTTTTTAGATGAAAACAGCTGCCAATTTTACCTAAAATTATAGAAAATTTTGTTTAATTGACTTCAGTCGTAAATCTGTTCCGATGCTATTTTCGTAAATTCAAAGATTTTATTATGTTTTCTGGATTATTTCGTCTTTTCTGTAGATAACTTCTACTCTCACACCTGAAAAACATTACACCTAATACTGTACTTCATTAAATTAATTTATATTTTGAATGAAATTTCTTATTATTGTTCTAATAATTAATTATATATCGTATTTCTAAAAATCAAGATTTAGACCTACCTGTACGGTACGGTACGTGAAACGTGATATACCCTATAGCCTACAAAATCTTAAGGACCTATTCTCGTTAGCATAGCTTGACAGTTTAAGCTCCCTAACAAAAGGGTGGACAATAGACTCACCGCTGTTTACCATTGTAAACAAAATTTTCTCCTGTCAAAATAGTCAATTTTTTAAAGTGGAAGAGGTCCTTAAGATTTTGTATTGGGTATAAATGAGTTGATTAGTGATTTTTTATTTATTTTTAAAACGATTTAAATAATTTTACAAAGTTTTTCCTTACTTTTCGGTATGCAAGAGATTTTCCTTACCGTTATTAAATTGTAGCAGGAAAAATAACTTGATACAATTCTCATTTTCAAACTTTCTGGCGTCCCTGTTATAAAACTGCGTGTTCTGTCAACCCTCCCTCAGTGACATGCGTGAGAGAGGGGAATGTATGCAAATAATAATAAGGAGCTGTTTTTGTTGAAGCTTTTTTACTTTATTGAAATTGAAATATATTTTTGAGGACAAACGTTCACGAGTACGATTTTTATGCAACAGTGATTTTCTATTGTGCGACTAATGTACTTTTTTTAGAATGGAAAAAAGCTTTTGAAATCATTGAATGAATGTGTGTGGCTATATTATAATAAAAGAAATAATTCGTTACAAAATTAGGTTAATGTAATTTAAACACAGTTAATTTTTTATGTTGCTCTTTTAGTCTTTTTAACCTTTTTAACCTGTACTACTGAATGAACAGACTAGTGTTTCATCTAGAATTTTTCGGGGGCAGGGCGCACGAGGGGTTGCGCACTCAAAAAAAAAGTTGTACAACTGATTTCGATTTCGTTTGATTTCGCATGATTTCACATGATTTCGCTTGATTTCGCATGATTTCGCTGGATTTCACAAAAACTGTTATTGATGCGAAATCAAGCGAAATCATACGAAATCACGCGAAATCAAGCGAAATCATGCGAAATCAAGCGGAATCATGCGTCATTAATTTCACATGATTTCGCTTGATTTCGCGTGATTTCGCTTGATTCCCATGATTTCGCATGATTTCGCCGAACTTTATACACTGATTTCGCAAGTGCGCAACCCCTCGAGGGCGCATTTAGGTTAAAGTGAGCATGATCGTATAAATGTATATTTGACATTTTTTAACATTTCTTCCTCAAATTTAGACCGATTTAAATGAGTAACACGCCATTGGAAAGATCTCGTCGAGACCTTTAAAACGATGTATATAACGACTATATTTCTTTAGTATTTTCGCAAAAAACGGCTTTGAAACGTGGGTGTGATTATTATAGCACAAGGGCTTCTTAAAAGTAGAGCAGGGCGCTGCGCCCTACTAAAACGCTCTAGATGAGACAGTAGAACAGACATCTTATCTTTTAAAATGTGATCAAAATGTTTTGTAGCAAAGCGAATTATGATCTTTAATTTTTTGGTATAAAATGGGAACTATGATACCATACCAATTTAAAATCTGTATTAGCCTATTAGAAGATTTATTTGAAAACACGTTAAATAACTACCCTACAAGTTGACTTTCTTCTTTTATATTATAAGTTGGGACATTTAAATATTATAATTACTACATTTATTTAATTATAATATAATTATTATTTTGTATTGGAGTAAGTAATGGTAATTATAATAAGTTAGTTTTTAAGTCTTAGCTAACTAGTACTAAGGTATTACAGCAAGTGTTTTTGTCTGATAAATATATTGTGTACCGTCAAATGCTTAATTGTATTGTTTTTTGGGCATTGTGTCATTTTCAGGGTGTTTGCAGTACAGTATTGACCCTGTTTTATTGTCTTAAAATTTGTATGCTGATATTTAATAAACAGATAAAAAAAAGCCTATTTAAGACTGAACTTTTGTTTAAAAAGAACTTTCAAATCAGAAAATATTGAAGGCTCTCACGTTGTTAGTAATCTGAAGAAAACTTTTAGTGTTGTAATAAATCCATCAAAATATTAAAATTATTACCAAAAATAAATAGTTTCAGGCTTTCTATTTGGAGTTTACTTTTGTTGTCACAATTTTCCAGTGTTCATATTCCTTTTTAAAACATCTGTCAAAATATTTTTGAAACTCTAAATTTCAATATTTTCAAATCAAAGAAGTGCTAAATTTTCTAGTCTGCTTACTTTATGGGCCAATAAAGGATAACATTATAAACTAAAGTTCTCTACATTTTAAATTAATTAACAAAATAAAAGAAAAGAAAAAATTGAAGTCACTCAATAGTTTAACCACGTTTTTGAAAATGCAAACACCCTGTCACGTCCTATAAAACATTCGTCACTGGGTACCGTAGTCTATCCTGTTAAGCATGATATTCTGAACCGTCCTGTTGTTATTTATTAGGCTCAAAACAGAAGTCTCTGGGCGCAGGTATGCAGGATCCCATCAATGCCTTGCAGAACTTAGCCAGACAAGGTGAATCTTGATGTTGTGTGTTTTGCAAAGCTTTCAGTGTTTTATTAGACATTTTTGCACCATTATTATGTTATTTTTGAAGTCATTATAAAGAGTTTTGTGGACGAAGTGCATTCTTTGGTGGTGTTTTGAAATAGTTTCATTTTTCGAAGAAAAAAAAACCCGAATACTCTTTTTTAAAGATTGAGGATAACTCTTGAAATATGTTAGTAAACTTTTCAGTTTTTATTTAGGAATATTTGGAATAATTGTTTTTATCTACAGTGAAGTATTTGCTTTGGGAACATTGTTTCAGATGTTTTGAAATATTTAAGAAAAAAACTTCTCTATATTTGACAAAACTCTGATTTGAAATATTTGCGAAAGCAGTGTTACTTTGAAATATTTAGGAAAACTCGGTTAATGAGAAAAAAATTAAATAGGTAAGAGAGTCAAAGACTGGCAAATCTCACATGATTAATGTAAATATCAAATGGAAATATACTACAC
>JAQIWE010005288.1:0-10092 GCA_034698565.1 Campodea plusiochaeta
CAAGTATTAAGTTTAGTGAGAAACAAGCAACATGCAGTATAACAGATAATTCTCAAAAGCTTAATGTAACTTGAAGCTCTAAATAAATAAATAAAAAAGAGATAAATTTTCTCAAAAGCTTAATGTAACTTGGAGCTCTAAATAAATAAATAAAAAAGAGATAATTCTCAAAATTCAAACATCTCTCTACCGATCAATATTAAAAAAAACTTTTTGAGGAGGCCCTCAGTAAGTTATAAATGCAATTGAAAATTTGAAATATTAATTAATGAACGCAACCTCCATATGTCTACAGTAGTTACCATGCTAAATATAAAAAGAATGACTTACTGTATAGCCTAATAATCATTGAAATTGTCGTTCCAGAATGAAGAGATTGCAAGTGAACATGTAGCAATGTTAGAACGGTTACGTCAAAACCAACGTCAAGATTATCTAAAGGGATCAGTTTCTGGATCTGTCCAAGCCACAGACAGACTTATGAAAGAACTCAGGGATATATATCGATCAGACAGTTTTAAAAGAGGTAATGTTCCAATGGTTCACTCATGAGATTTATAACAATATTGTTGATCAAAACTGTTAAAACATTTTTGAATAGTTGTTAAGACACTTCACACGGTAATTTATATATTCAGTTCTCTAGCTAACCAATTTAGATGTATCATGAAGTCTCTAAATTTCATTTTCAAAAGCTTACCGGTACTAATTTAGTTTTGTAAGTTCAGTTAAGAAGGATTTAAGGCAGGGTTGTCCAACCTTTTTTCTTTACTTAAAACAGTTTGCTGGCCGCATCCAAAAAGTAGGGAGCGATTTATTCTTTTCCAAGGGAAGTTAAAGGCAAAAGTCAGCATTTTTAGGAATTGCGTGTCCAGCCATAGTGAATCGTCACTGCTGTCTTTCATATCAATTCAGGCAGATAAAAGAAAAATTGTACCATCATTGTCACAGAATTCATTCAAAAATTTTTTATGTGTACTAGATGAACAAATATTAGACCCCTACAGGGTTCACACTAAGAAATTTTATTTGAGGGGGAATCCCTCTTTAGATTTTATTTAGAGAGGGATTTTCAGTTGCAGAGAGGG
Source organism: Campodea plusiochaeta (assembly GCA_034698565.1). Lineage (NCBI taxonomy): Eukaryota > Metazoa > Arthropoda > Diplura > Rhabdura > Campodeidae > Campodea > Campodea plusiochaeta. Next base: position 1,089 of record JAQIWE010005288.1, read on the forward strand.
AATTTTTTGCAATCTTTGGAAAACTCAAAACAAAAACAAATTGACATAACTATAGGCCTAATGGGTCCTTATTTGAGAGGGTTGATAAGTGGAATTCTTATGGGGAATACACCCGAATCTTGAGAAAACTGTGATATATCATCTATTTGTGCATCAAACTTCTTGCTTTTCTTTTTAAATTAAACTAGAGATGTTTTTCAATCAATGGGAAGAATTTTAAATTAAATTCAGCATTGTTGTCAAATTAAATATTAAGCTAGCATGTGGAGTTACCAATCTCTAATAATGCAGTGTTGTTAGACTGAAAATTTTTAACAAAAGATTTATTGATTAAATTAACATTTTTTTTTTTAATTTGTTGATGTTTGGAATTCAATTAGATCTTGAAGCAAAACTCCCTTATTCTAAATTTATCATGAATATTATGTTAGTTAATGATAATAGATAAGACTTGGCAACATGTTGTAGTCTGAGTTGCTGACTTTGGAACTTAATAAATATTTACAAAAAAATATAAAACAATTCTGATTTGACAGATTCATGTAACATGCAGGTTTCTTTAAAAAAAATTAAGGAAATTGATACACAATTAACATTTCTATGGTGATTTTTATACTTTTCCCCAAGAAAATACCCTCCAAAAGATTAGGCCATTGCTTTTGCCTTCTGTTAAAATGTTTGAATATAACATAATTAACATTTTTACTGAATTATATAATTTAAAATAATTTTTACTGAAGGCAAGGTAATATTTTTTTTTAATTTTAACCACCAATAAATTTTCAATTTAAAAACTAACAAGACCTTAAAAAGTCATTTTGACAGAACGTCTCCAACTTGCTAGTAACAGTCATACAAGTCTTACCCATTAAATCAGGCTGTGCCATTTCAAGTTGCTTTCAACAATTCATACCATATTATGATATCATTGACAATGGTTTAAATTAGTAAAAGTATTAATTAAAAAATATAATGATCGCTTAAAAGAAATGTAAAAAAATCAGGACTTTTGCGAAAAAATTGTAATTTTGCGATCTCATTAACGTGAAAATAAAGCAGTATAGACGTTTTTATACTCATTTGAATTGTCTTTTCGAGATCTTTCCAACAGTACCAAAAACATAAGAATCCGATTATTTCCAAAAAAGTTACGGTGAAAAATACGGAACGCGGATTTCCCTCTTTTGGATAAATTTGGATAAATTCTAAGGGGGATTTCAAAATTTTGTGCGGGATTCCCGCAATCCCGCGCCTTAGTGTGAACCCTGGGGTAAGAAATAATGAATAAATTTATATAATGCAAATATTAATAAAGAATAAAAAAGCAATCTACAATGTGTAGCAAGAAAATATCAAAGCTGAATATTTTTTGTTAATTTAAAAATGTAAGGAAATTATGTGTGGAGTAATACTTACTCCTTATAAATAAATGAATTATCTTTTGTATTGTGTAGGATCTGTGAAGGAACTAAGAATCCTGCTGATGTGTTAAAAGTTCAAGTTCAAAACTACAAAGAAGTCTTCATCAAAGCTATGGAAAAGGTAAAATATTTATGTCTACTTCTTATATTAAAAAAATTGCTTTAGGCTCATTTCCGTTCACCAAAGAGGAGGTATTGACAATAGAATCATATTCTCAAACAGGGCCGTTTTAAGGATTGGTGAGGCCCCTGGCGCTAGCATTCATGGAGACCCCTTAAAGGGGTATATTCAGAACAATAACTTGACGAGCCGGAGATGAGAAGCCGCCCAAGAAGTGCCACCATGTTTTACGCGAGCGAATAAAACTTTGAAAAATTACAGTAAAAAATATTTACAGTAAATTAAACCATTTTGTATTTTTTGTAAAATTTTGGTCTTATTTTTCTAATATTTTTCAGATTTTCGATAGTTCTGTTACTGATAATGATTGGAATTTTAGGAAAAAAAGATGTCCCTACTATTAATACACGTAGTTAATGGGCCTCTTTTATCAATGGAAAAATATTTTTAACTTTACCTTTCTTACACGCTATTTTTCTTTTTCTGTGATGCCCCTCTTCGGTCCGAGGCCCCTGGCAAGCGCCGGTTTCGACTTTATGTTAAAACGGCTCTGTTCTCAAACAGTAATGTAAAATACCAGTAATTTTTGTCTTTTGCAGAAACATATCACTACAACACTCTAATAGTTAAGGAAATTATTAAAAAAAAGAGTACTTTTGCCATTAAGTTGCAATGACACAATGTGTGTAGAGATAGCTTTCTTTATGTAATATAACTTTAGCACCTCTGTTATTAGTGTCTCCTCTTTGAATGATCACAGTCTTATTTTCAACCTGAGACTGTAAAGAAATATTTTAAAATTTGAAAAATAAAGATTCAATTTTAGATTTTTTTTAATTACAAGTTCACAAAATGCATACAGCATACTGTATTGCTGTATGCATTTTAGACATGAGTTACTTACGAGGGCATGTGCGTTTTTGGCGTACGAGAATTGATATTTAATAAATATTCAAATATTTGTTAAAGGGTTACCTTCACCTAATGAATTTCTTGTTTTATGTAATTTTCTTGTACCGTACATTATTAAAACAAATTTTAAAAAAGTTTCACATTTTTTGACCCAACGGATCAAAAGATATTCCTATTTATAGAAGTTGATATAAGTTCTATAAGGTAGCACAAATCGAACTGCTTATCTTCGCTACCTTGCGAATATATGCAAATTAGTCACTAGAAAACACACATTAGAGCATACTATGAAGAAGTAGCAAAATTTACTTAATAATAATGCAAATTAATCATTTTATTTATATATCAGCAGTTGTCTTGTTCTGTGCCACGCTTGCTCCGCTACCTTACAGCTTATTTTCTTGCATTTTCTAAGGTGAATATCTCAACAACCAGTTATTTTTGTGAGGTAAGAAAAATAATATGAGTTATTTATGACAAGAAGACTAATATTATGTTATAATATCAGAAAAGGCAATTTAGCTGCAGGTAACCCTTTAAATATTTATGGATTTATTAAATATTTTATAGTTTTATTGATTTAGTGATTTATATATTATACATTATTTGATTTATTTCACTGCCTTTTCATTTTTAGAGATGAGTGAAGTGAATTTTAAAAGGCAACATTACATCAGAAATGAGTTTTGAGCAAGAATAGTCTACTTTTCAAAATATTGGATAAATCCATAAATATTTATCAAATCCGTAAATATTTAACAAATCTGTAAATATTTAACAAATTCGTCAATATTTAACAAATCCAAAATTTTTAGCCAGTCCACAAATATTTAATAAATCCAAAATTTTCTCAAAACATTTATTAAATAGACTATTCAATATTTAACAAATATTGCAATCTCATCAGACGAAATGACACTGGTAGGAAAAGAGATTCAAGGGGAGACAAGATTTCAATGAAGTTGGAGTGGGTTAAATATTCTTTATCTTTCTACATAATACTCTAAATCAAAATTTTAAGTGAAATTATTGAAATATTTATAGATTTAATAAATATATTGCATATTTATGGATTTAAAAATTATGTTTTATATTTCAGGATTTAACAAATATTTTCTGTCCATATTTAAAATATATTTATGATATTTATTGATTATTTTTAATTTTTTATTATATATTTGTAGATTTAATAAATATTTATGGATTTATTAAATACAAATATCCGGGTGTACAAGATTTCTAGTCATGCGGGACCTCTCAGTTGCTTATTAATTCTAACGGGATTGAAAAGAAAGTGTCACAGACACATACTTCTTTAAAGAATTGTTCCAATGTGAGAGAGATTCTATCTTTTGAGTTATTTCTTATTATAATTTCTTATGTTTTATTTCATTTTTTCAAATTTTCTTTTCAAATGTTTTGAAACAATATAAAGTGGTGTTTTCCAGGTAAACAAGCTTGATGCCGCACTTGAGCATTACTTACAAGAACGTCGTAATGCAGTGGTGGCTCCAACCTCGCAACCAATAGAAATGGATCTTAAAGTTCGAACATGTTCAAGTTGTAATAATGTTATGACTGTGAGGAGAAAACGTGATGCTACAGGGTATTTCATTAGTTGTATGGGATATCCAGACTGTAAAAATGCATTGTGGTTGGAGAAGAGTGTTACTTCAATGCAAGCAAAACAAGAAGTCTGTCAAAATGTAAGTAGATAAAAATAATTGTTTTTGTTCTGTAATGATCATTTTCACAGCATGGTAGTATCTGTGGATGTTGGTTGTATTAGAAATTACATATCATATTCTTATTTATATTTTTGTGCTATTTACTGGACAATTCATTCATTACAATGTTAAATATGTGTAGCTATATTTTCATACTAAAATAAATGTTTTATACAGTATCCTTGGTATAATGTGTACCGGTATTGAAAGTAATTTAATGAACTGAATTTGCAATAAGCAAGGTCGCTGATTTTATTGGTACTTAAATAAACACAAGTTTTTAAAAGTTACCAGCCCACTGCAGAGATAATTTAGCTTCAAGTTTTTTTAATAACTTATGTTCATCATAACTGTATAACACACTTATTCTCAAAGGCAAAAGTTTCGTACAGTATGGCAACCATTAGGGTCTATATATACTTGATTTCATTTATGCAATGAATCCTAGAAAGACCTTGCTCACTTGCTTTGTGACTGTCTGACTGAAAAAGAGTTCAATCTGTCTATGTGGCCCCTTTCTTTTGGAGAAACTGGTTTTTGTGTATAGCAAATGGGACATTCTTTAAGTCTCTGTAGGTTCTATTATAAATATGAAATCGAGATTATCAAGTAGCCTGTAGTGGATAAGTGTAATAATATTGTATTATTGTTACAAACTAACTAATGACTGTAAATGTTTATTTTCCAGTGTGGTTTACATTTAGTAAGTTGTGAGTTTACTCCTGGTTCATATGCTCCATTGTATCCTGATAAATATACAACATGTCTTGGATGTGATACAGATTTCCTTCAAACAGTTGGACAGGGAAACATAACAGGTAGGAAATAATGCATTAACAGTTTGTATAGATCAACAATCATACAACATCTATAGGCTACTACAATATTGACTTGTTAACCAGTTGACTTCGGAGTATCATCTAAACCAAAATAAAATATCAATTTATGCATATTATATGTTTCATGGGGCTTTCCATAGTTCAGTAGTTTGAGTAGTTATTCATTTCAATATTGTGCTATTTAGCAACTAAATAATGAGAAAGTTCAGTTCCAAATATGTATTTTATTCTTTGCTAGAATATAAAACTACATGACTTTGACATAATGTGGAACAAAATTTCCCAATTATTTAGTTGTTAAATATGTCATATTAGTGCAATAAATATCAATTTATGCAATGAATTCATGATGTAGTTTTAAAATTGACTGAGGTTAAGTTAATGGATCACTTTAAAGCAATATTGCTAATATTACTTTCAGCAAGCAGTTCAACTCGCACAACTAGTCAGAACACAACTCGCAGCACTACTGAGAGTGGTTACCACAGCAACACAACTAATCTTTCAACACAACAACAAAGAACTTTTAACAATCCACCAACACAACAAAGAACTTTCAACAATGCACCAGCACAGCAACAACAGAGAACATTTAATAATAATCCACAGGGGAGAGCAACATTTAATACTAACCAACCACCAGTAGTTCAAAGACCTTCACAAACAATACAGCGAAGACAACCTAATAGTCAACAGAGACAGACGGGTGATGATAGTGGTAACAATTGGTCATCTGGTAACACTTGGAATAAAACAACAACCACTAACAATAGTGCTGGTAATGATGATGATGAAAATGAGATTGTTTGTCATTGTAATCAAGCTGCTCTATTACTCACTGTCAAGAAGGATGGGCCCAATAATGGTAAGAAATTTTTTCATGTTATATGTTAATATTTATGATTTTATGGATGTCTTGTCATTATATATATTTGATAATGGTTTCTCTTATTTTGAATCTTAATAGCTGCTTAGTGTGCATGTGTGTTACACTTTTTTGGGGGGAATTCCAATTTTTTTCCACATTAGTATTTTATCTCTAGAAAAATGAAATTACATGTATATTTTTAAAGATATAATTGAATATGTTACATTATTATCATCCTGTGATAAACATTATCAGCTTAGCTTTATAGTATGTCACATAAAAAACAGATCCAGACTTCCATGGTTCACACTTTGCCATGAGATCATGGGAACCCTGAACAAACATTAGAATCCTCGTTAACATTCATCTAGAAGGTTAAATCCCAGTTTTAATATTTCACTGAGAATAATAGTAAAAATTACTTTTGGAAAGATCTTAAAAGACAATAATATTTAAATGCTGATAATGAATAATTTTAAACAACAATCAATATGCTTATAAGATCTTATTTCTGTATGAAGAAACATGAAACAGAGTTGTTGTATTTAATAAATTGATTATTTAGGTCGTCAGTTCTACAAATGCAGCAAACCCCAGGGTGAGGGTTGTAATTTCTTCCATTGGGCTGACAGTGGAGATGCACCGCCTGTAAGAAGACAAACATTTCCTGTACAACAACATCAGAATAATCTACCAACCTCACAGAGAGTAAATAACACACAGAGAGTTAATAACACATTCACTATGAATACAGATGCAGGTGGTAGTACTGATGTACAGTGTAACTGTGGGAAAGCAGCTAAAAGGTTAGAGATATGCTTTAAGTTACATACAACATTCTTAGTTACTATTCATATGATTTTTTATATACTTGATGTGATTTTGATTTTTTGGTTTATTTGAAATAACACAGTATTTATTTTTCAAGGGAAAGTCTTTTTTATGTGAATGATTTATGTCAATATAATAAATATTTTTTCAAACTTAGTGCCAATAACACCAAAGAGCTTATTGATTTCTAAAAATTGTTTCAGTTATAAAATATTCAACAACTAAATACTTTAAGAGAGTTTGTGTTATAAATTTTACCATTAACTACTTTTTATATATCATTAATCTTAAATGTAGGTAATGATGCTTCATAATACTTGTGTAAATTACTGATCTTGCTTAGCAAACAAATTTTATCTAATAACTGTAGGCCTAGAACTGAACTTTTTAAATATGCCTTATTAGTGGTGAATAAAAGTATTATTACTCACTTGTCAGAAATACTTTTTGTACAATTTTGGAAACTCACTCATTTGATAATTCCACTTATATCCACACAAATAATGTGTATTTATAGTAAAATAACGATTCAAAATAAATATAGACTATTTGAAAGTATGTAACTTCTTATTTCATTTTAAAATTTCATAATATATATTTTTTTCCCAGACTGACTGTGAATAAAGAAAGTGCGAATAAAGGTCGTAAGTTCTTTGCTTGTGAGAATCCACGAGGTGAACAATGTGGATTCTTTCAGTGGGATGACAATACTGATAATGATAATAATGATGATGGGGGACAACAAACAAGACCACACTGGGGAGGAAATAACTCTCAAGGACAAGGTAAATACAAATATCATACATGGGATGTTAGCTATAGTCTAAATCAGCATTGTGATTGATTTTAGGAATTATTATTTTAAAATATTGGATGTTTCTGATATAACTGTTATCATTGATTAAATTACTGTTCTGTCAGTTTTCAAATTTTATGTTTATTCTTTATTTTACTTTTGCCTTTAAATCTTTTTAGAAATTTCTTTTCTGAATACTGTTATATTTATGCCTAGGGCCAGGAGCTTGGCACATTTATTGTCTTTTTCTGTGCTTTTTGAAGAAATTCCTGTGTCTTTTTTTAAATCAATGTTAAATATTCCATATCTAGTTCTAATATAATAAAGCCGGGAATATTCCACTTCTTTTGCACCTTTTAAAGAAATAAAAGCTGAAAAGTTGTATCCCTAATATAATAAAGCCTGTAGTTTACACTTTTTAGCTAATTTCAGCACTTTTTGAGAAAACAAGTGTGACTTTTTTTTAAAAGTAAAGTGACAAACTTCTGGCCCTATTACTCATATGGTTGAGTTACTTTGTTTTTTTATAGTTCAATGGATTAGAATTAAAATGCAGATAATTTTACTAAACATTACCTGTCTCCTGTGATTTACATTTTTGATCTTTAAATTCCTTATGATGATTAACTTAATAACTATAATGCATTCACATCGAAGTTTACAAAAAACTAAAATAACCAAACGTTTAGTTCTACCGTCAATAAGAAAAAAAGTGTCGGGAGTAAGAAATGGAATAATACAACTTTAAATAAAGCTTCTATTCTGAAATACATCACTGCTGATAATTTCAAAGTTATAGGCATACAAGGAACTTATTTATTGTAGTCATATGTATATTAATTATTGCAAACTATTGTCTTGAATAGGTCCTTCATGGAAGCAGACAAAGAAAGGTAAAGGTAGAGGAGGAGGTGACTCAACACAAACAACTGGATCCAAGAAGAGAAAATGTGGGATCTGCCATGAAGAAGGTAAGGAATCGTTATGCTATTTTAGCTCACTGTGGCAAACAAGTGTTAATCTCATACACCGTATAATACAGTTATTAAACTGGCAAACTTGTAAATTTTGAGCAGGCATTAACCATTCTGAAGAACATAATTCAAGAGTTTCAGCAAAAAATAAACAATATAAATAGTCGTAATATTACGATGATTTAGCCCCTCTTATATTGTTGCGTAGACTTCCAGGGGTTAAAAACAATCTTTAAAATTAGAGTTGTAAAGTTAAAATTAGTAAATTATGCAAACAGGGATCTCTAAAGTGAAGAAAAATAAGGAACTGTGTTTTCATTCCTCTGATACAGGGTATAGGTCTATATGCAATGTATTGAGAGAAAGTGTATGCCTACTCTTTATCAGTGTTTAAAAAGTTTTCCCAAAATCTGTGGCCAAAGTGGCCACCAGAGTAAATTAGTGGTGGCCATTTCCAAAAATCTGGTGGCCAATACCGCAACAATTCAATATTTTTTAATGTATGCTCTTTGTAT